>QOCX01000612.1:22381-65435 GCA_005959815.1 Sarcophaga bullata | reverse complement strand
TGTTTACTTTTTTATTTACTTTTCAACTCTAACGTTGACTTTCTTTTAAAAAATTAAAAGAAAAAACAGAAAAAGAAATGTTTTTATGCCAATCTAGTTCGAATATTTGTTCCTCTATATTATAACCAGACATGGGCACCAATATCCCCTGGGGGTTGAACATCTACGGCTTTTTACACATACAGGATACGAACATCAACAATGTTCGTTAAAAAGGAGCGAAAAATTACATTCAGTTTGCTTGTAAGCTTCTAAAGAAGTTTCATGTCGCTTTCTTTTACAGTTCAATTATACACCCAAAAAAATATTACAGTAGGATTCACTATTTTCCAATGAGATTCACTAATAACAATGAGAAATGATCAGCATTTTTGGAAGAATATTTGTCAAGTTAAATAAGCAGTCTTTAGGGAGTTGAGGCGACATGTTGTTGAGACATGTTATTGGGTCACACTTGAAAATATTAGGTTTTACTTGAAAATATTACTAACAATTTTCCTCTGGGTTATACACATGCCTTTCACAAATACACTCACATGTTCTCTCTGTGTTCTCTTTGTGCCGACGTCTGATTTTAACCCTATCGTAAGATAACTCCATATATCTGTGAGTCGAGATGATATTTGTATGCCAGTTCTGGCTTTGTTTGTTCTTAGCGATTGTCTTATGATGATGAACCAATCTGTGACATTCAAGCATTGTAAAGAAAATCAACGAGGCGAATACTACACGAATGCTTGCGGTTTTGTAGCAGTGCGAATAAAGTAGCAGAAGAAGAGGATGGCCTGTTCACACTTTACAAGAATAAGAACTCAAACGGAAACTGATCGCACAAGATAAATCGATCCTTTCCGCCTGGAGACACAGGGGTAAATATACGATATATTTAAGCATTTGAAGCTACGTGATAAAGTTTATAGAATAGCTGGATTGGAGAACAATGCTTTTTCCTTATTAAAATTTACAGCATTAGCGTATCGGCCATATAAATAAATGTCTTAACAGTCTTAGTCTTAACTAAGGCTTACAACCTATTTTTGGTAGTATTCACTTTACTCACAAGTGGTTTGACATGCAGTTAAACACCGACTCCAAACGACAGACTTGCGTACCTTTTTTATGACAGGTTTTTGTCAAAAGAATGCCGAAACAAATCTTAATTTTATTCAATATCTTAGAGCAGAGGTTCAAAGTCTAGAACAAAGGAAAACAGTTAATCGGCATTCAAAGAAAACTTAAGATTACGGGTGCTTCATACAAATGTAAACCAATGGAAATCAAATTTTCTTTCAACGACCGATGATTCCAAACAAAACTGTCAATATGAAGTGTTTATCTATGGATTTAATGGGGTCACACATAAATCTCATCAATAGAACGCCAGACAAAAACACCTACGCTGTTAATGTAGGGTATAATTACATAAATTTCATTGTATGACTGTCTTACTGGCTGGAGTAATATTTGTACGACGCAATAACCCCAATTTCACCATCATCTGAAATATTCATGCAAAACGAAACAAAACAAAACAAAAACAAATCGACAAAAAAAAAACCAAAACAAACCAAAAATTGTACAAAAACAAAACAAAACAATTTGCAAAAAAAAAAAAGAAAAAACGAGTCATAAAAAATACTACAATAACAATAATGACAACAACAACAACAGAAAAAAAACAAAACTAACTTCTATTATTTTGCACCAAATAAAGTCAAGTAGTAAATAATACAACAACAACAACAACGACAATCGACCAAAGAATATTGCCAGTCATTGACATCACAATTCATATTAATTCAGAAGAAGAAGAGTGGAAGCATGTGCCCCCACAGTAATACCAACAAATACAACTCACAAAATAAAATTACGTTTTACTTTTTTAACGTTTAACGGTAATATTTAATTAGAATATAAATAAAATAAAATCAAATAAAACAGAAATACGATTACGACTTCTAAAAAAGCTCTCTTAAAATAAAAAAAAAAATTTTTTTTTGTCTAAAAATAAACACAACAAGGTCAAATAATTTATGAATGTAAATACAAATGTATGTATGTATGTATGTATGTATGTACATATACAGTGTGGCACAATAATGGTAATAAATTTGAATTTCGTTAAATATCTAACTTCATAGGGCATTCTTAAATCAACTGATTTGAGTTATTTTGGTAGGTAGATGGTGAAAATTTGAAGTTTCAAGTTCTTCAAACTTCCTACTTGTGAGTAACGATTTATGATCTTTTTAGCTTCGAAAGTCACTTGGTAGTAGAAAGCCAACCAACGTTTCAAAGGCATTGTACCGATCGTTACCCAAAAGTGGATGAAACTGACTAAGCAAATTAAGAAACTCTTCTGTTAAGGGTGGATATTGCAACACTGTGATACAATAGTGGAAAGAGAAAAGTTTTGCAAAAACAGCAACAAAGCTAATAAAACAGTTATAAAACAGACTGTGAACGTAAAAACTAATACCACATGTTGAAACATGGATTAACAAGAATTATAAAGACGGCAACTACAACTGAATGCAGACTCTGATAGTTAATGGCGGTGACCGGAGGTACCTATATAGCTTTGTGCATGACATCTTAACAGCTTCTTAAATGAAGATTAAAACCGTTATGATCAAATGCCTGAGCTGCGGCGATCGTCGAAATATATTCACGAGGCAAAAGTAATGTTAGAGGAAAGGCATCCATGAAATTATTCCATTTAATGGGAACGAGTAACCTAACCGTATTTTTTTTTTTTTTTTATAGCTTTACGAGCTAAAGGTTGAGAATCTTCAAAAGACATTGGTAGCCCGGCCTACCAATGTGCACGATTCGCCGCAAGACTTACTCTCGGCTTGCTAAACGCATACGTACTAAACCCAACCTAGTTCGTCACACTTCCATTAAGTCACCCCCCCCTAACCGTATGAACGGTATCTATTTGTGGCAAAATAGGCTATGATAGTTTTCATAAAATATCCGATATTTGGAGAGGTATTATCTACTTCTTTTAGAATACAGTTAGGGAAGACCTTTCAACAGAAGCAGGTAGCTGTGACAAAATACAGCATTTGGGAAAAATATATCGAATGTTAGAGTCCAGTTACAGTGTTTTCGCATAAGCTACGCTCATTTTCTACAATATCACATTACGTAAGATGTTGTTTCATTAGCATTTCATTAGTACTGCACAAAGGCCATAATATTCATTGGATGATACTCTTTACCATTCACTTTCTAATACTGTTTTACGCTGTTATTCCCCAAATTAATTGTAAAATTACAATGAAAAACTGATGAAATAATAATCGCATACTAACTTTATGTATACAATGTTGCATATTTTCATGTACATACATACATACATACATACATACATATGTACAAACATATTTCTTAAGAAAACAAATGCATACAGAAATCGACACACAATATTTTATTGTTTACCTATCTTCGAATTTATTTGCACATCGAATCGGTTTGCTTATAGAAATAGAGGCGGCATATATGAACCGCATAAATCCATCAGCAAGTGAGACAGATAGTCTGTCTTTCCATCAGTCAATTCAATTATTCAATGAAATGTTGTTAGTAAGTGAGAACCTACAAGTGCAAAGTCAAGTCAGTTATTAAAACAATATTTTTAACTACGCAATTGCCATTTTATTTAATTGCTTTTGTTATTATTACTATTATTATTGTTATTATTATTGTTATTGTTGTTGTTATTGTTGTTGTTATTGTTTGTTTATATTTTTTTTACAATACAGAGTGAGTTGAAAGCACTTACACATTGTATTTGTTGTATAACATTCTGTACTCAAGATGATCTTTCAATGGATTCAAGACCCATTTGGTTCAGTAAGAAAGATTCATAGATTCATTGATGCACCAGAGATTTGAAATGTAACCTAGTAATGCCAGGAAACGACATGTTGACAAAACAAGCAGCTACATTATCATGTAAGTTACTTTTAGACTAGACAAAATCTAATCCCACTTTTAATCCTTATTTCATATCAAAAATACAGGAAAGTATGCTTGTACTATAACAGCATATGCCGTCCAAACATCCAAGTATTCACTGCCATAGAGATAATGAGCAGAGCAAACAATCTTATACGCGTTTCTTGTCAACTTCATAGGATAGAGCCTAGAAGACTAGGATTGCTGTGTCCTGTTCTCTAATAGTTCCTGACAAAGTTGAATTTAGATGGCATACCTTATACTTTAGAAGATACAAATATAATTGCGCATTAAAACCCAGGTCATGATTACGACCTAGCTTCTCACACCACTTATGTTGTGTGCGTTAATTTTCTACATGAGTGGCGCGACCTACTGTTGAAAGAGAACGATATATTTTTGAGAAACTTTTCATGACAATTTTATTTACACTCAGAGTTTTTGTCAGAAATCTGCTGAGAGGAAGTCGCCTAAGAAATATTTTTTTTCATATTTTCGTTTTGATGTCTGATCTGGGGTTTCAAGCGTGGCCTTAAGGCTAATAAGCCAACACACTACCTACTAGACTACGGCGACTTCACCGCCTTACGAGATACACTCTAGTTTTACTGACATTCAAACCGTTTCACTCTTGCGCAAAATAGAAACGCTCCTATCCTACTATTTACAGACAATAGCTTGTCTCTTTGCGGCAGGCTAAAACCGGCACTAGTGGAATGTATTTCGTTTTATTTTATAGACTGTATATGTCAAATATATTGCAGATAGGTAAACTCAGGGACTGAGTTCTTCAAAGAAGTACTTAACAGTTGGATTCAGTGTTACCTCATTTGAATAAACGTTTGAAAAATTTAAATTCGAATCTGAACTAAGTTTAAAGGTTTTAAATGGGCGCACCATTCTTTCTAATTTAATGATAACTGCAGATCGTATCGCTAGAGCAAATATAAATTCTGTATGCATACACAATATGCACCATCGATGATGATGGCGAGTAGTTAAAACAGTTGCTGCCATTTTTAGACTGAATGGTGCTACATTTTCTAATCCTTTATGTACGAGTACATATGTTTGTGTACATATAGAAATCCAAATATTCGACTTTAATTTTTAACCAAAAACTTCTCGATTTACCCACTTTACCTGCCATACATATTAAGTTTAACTGACATTAATGGCAGGTTTTATATTTTCAAATCTCTTTATCTCACTCTTAGCTCTTCTATTTCCCAGGCATATATGTATGTATGTATGTGTATAACGAACATAATAACATAATATCCAACCATTCAGAATGTAGTGTATAACGTAGAAGCGTATAATTATAACCCACCTGTATCTATACCATATCGTTGTGGGCAATTATTTGATTCCTTGATACTTAAATTTAATGTTATTGACACTGGATAGTGGAAGCGATAGAAGAATAGCAAAACGCACGGTGTGGTTTTTCGAAATAAAAAAAAAAAAAAAAAAAAAAAAAAAAAAAAGAGAAACAACAAAAACTATTAAAAACTATAAAATATTATTAAGTAAACAGTAAATAAACTTTTTATTTCATTTCTATGGAAAAAGCTGATGATGATGACGACAAGACGTGAAATTCATTGAACTTGAGAAACTCATAACAACAAAAACAAACCAAAAGACAGCATTAAATAGAAAATAATTAAAACAGCCAAGTAGAGAACAACAAAAACAACAAAAAACAAAAACAGAAACAGAAACGGAAACTTTTTCTAAATCATTGTTTTGATAATTTTATGGTTTGAAGACAAAAAAAAAATTAAAAAAAAAAAACCAGCACACACATGCATGCGATTAATAATGGTAACATTCCGACTGGGTCTGGGAAAGAAGAAGCGGATCGACGGACAAAGGGTAGTAGTTGTATACACCTGCCCTCTTGTTTTGGAATTATACACGGGCCAGCCCCTTTTTTCTTTTGAAATATTCATAAAACAAGACTGGGGCCTATTGGAAATTCATTATAAAAGAAACGGCATACAAAGAAAAAATGGAAATTTCTGTTTAAACATAAACAGCAACAAAGTTTAATTTGATAACAAGAATCGTTTTTTATGATTGTAGGGTTGGCACATTTCATTGAAAACATAAAAATTTTATTCAATTATAATGGAAAAACAAAAACAAATAAATTTGGGGAAAATTCCTGATATTCTAACGACATTCTATTTTGATGTTGTTTTATTATTTCAAATTAATAAAATCATATGAATTAACAAAACTTATGTAATTAAAATTTCTTAGTGGGGTATAGTAGAAGTCGCTGTAGTCTAGACTCAAGGCCATGGTTCAAACCCCAAGTCAGGCATTAACATGAAAAACGAAATTTTTCTCCAGCGACTAGCAGATTTCTGGCAAAAACTCTGAGAGTGAGTACAAATTGCCATGAAATGTTTTTCAAAAATTTGTGGTTTGGAGTTGACTTTAAGCTGTAAGTCCTGTCACTCGTATATAAAATTAAAGCATACACATAAGTGGTGTGAGTAGCTAGGTCGTAATCCTGGCTAAGGGGTTCTGGTGACCAATTATGAATGTATATATGCATGTATGAAGTGGGGGATAGTAACGCCCACATTTATTTTATCCTTAAAGAAGATGACATACGTCATCGTCATATGTAAAACAATAACTTACCAATTAGCCCTCGTTACAAGACCAAAAAAAGAAACCGATTTACAAATATCTTCCTCCTCTAACAATATTCTACTTTGTTATGGCCGATACTCGTGTATGTTTTTTTATTTCAATTTTTTTTTTTTCTTAAATTTTTTAATTTATTTTTGCTACTCTACTGTTACTCTGCTTTGAAAATGACTAACAATAACGATAGCGTTAGTGTTTCTTTCTTTTTCTGTTTGTTTTGATATTTTTATTCCAAATTTTGCTTCAATGTTTTCAAAACAAAACAAAAAAAAGAGCAGAACTAATCCATCCGTCCGTCCGTCCGTCTGTCTGTTATAGAGAAGTCGAAGAGAAGAAGAAGAAGAAGAAAAAAAGACCAGAAACTTAAAAACTAAAACGCTTTCTAAGTTTTGTCCAATATTTATGTGCTTAAAAACAAACCGACCAAACAAAAAAAATTAAGTTTTTTTTTTTTCGTTCTTTCTTTCTTTGTATTAAAAATTTATTTTTTTTTTGTATTATTTTTGCGCATTTTAACTGAAAGTCAACAACCTTGCAAATTTTTTTATTTTTGCCTTTTTGATTATTTTTTTGTTTGTTTTTTTTTTCGTTCTTTTTTAGCAAATATTCTTTTGTCAGTTGTTTTTTTTTTTTTTTTTTGTATTTTTTCATTCATTCATTCTGATTAATAGTTTGTTTGTTTGTTTTGTTTTTTTTTTCCTATTTCTATTTTTATTTCCATTGTATTATTTTGAAATCTAAACATGATGTGGTCGAATATTTTATTACAATCAGCACCGAAAGTGTAATGACACCCAACGTCACAGCACACTTTTCTCAAACACACGTAGTATTTGTTGTGCAATTTATGATATGCGAACTACATAGGAATTGTTATGATTCATCATCTTCTAAAGATTTTAAAATGAAATTAAATGAATTAATTTATGTACGTACGTTTCATAATTAAAATTAATTTTAATTTTAATTCGTCAAAAGTTAATGTTTAATGGTTTATTTTATTGTTATTGGACGTACTGCTGGTATTGTAATCATTTCGCTATAAAAAATTAGGAGAAATTAATTAACAGTTATTTCAAAAGCAATTAAGGAAGCTCAGAAGGGAGGGAGTCTACTTCGTTTTTAAATAAACATGTTGTATTTTGGAAATGTTTGTAATTGGATCCTACATATGCAGTGATTTGAGGAATTTATGAACGTTAAATTTTAATCTGTTTTTTATAGGGAAAGCATTGTGTGATCTAGCACCAGCAAGTCTCTTCGTTTCACTGTAGTACACTTCGTTTTAGTACTGATATAACGGAGAACCATAGTCACATTGTCGCGGTGCTCTATTTATTTGGATATTCTGGATGTTACTTGGTGCTCGATTCATTCAGATTTTTTTCTCAATTCGTGTTTATTTTCAAGCCATTTTTCAAGAGAAAAGGAATGATAGTAACTCGTAGCATATGATTATGATAATGAAGATAAACGAAATGAAATCAATTTGTTTCATTAGAATTCAATCCGTTGTAGTTTAAATACAACTGTGAGACACTGCTCTTCTTCACTTTCGTCAAGTTCACTGTACCCTTCTTTACACAGAAAAACTACGATCCTATCCACGTCATAGAAACTTATTTGCCTGCTTACTGCCGTAAATTCCTACATAACCTGAGATTCAAACGAAAGTGACTCTATTACACCCAGCCTGGGTGATTCAGCCTCCCAATACCATTTTCTGTTGTCCTACGATCTAGTCAACTTCGTACGAATTGTGTCCTCATTTGTCCTGTTCTTTAAATTTCCTATCCAAGATGAACTGAGCATATCTTTCGATGACGAATACTTTTATAATTTTTTATTGGTTTTCCAAACTTTTAAAATTCTAAGAAGGTTACAAACAAGTTACAAGGCCTGCTCGTATAGTTAGAAAAACTTGAGGATTTTTTTGCAAACCTAAGAAATATATTTTGAAAACAATAATACTAGGCCAGAGTAGGCTCATAAGTGTCTTGAATATTCTGTCCACTCTCTAAGATTTACTACGATCTTTACCACGATCAAAAAAAAACATGACAAATATGACTGTCAACCTTGTAAAAAAACTGTTATTAGAAATAGAATTTGAAATATGAATTCAATTTTATTTTATTTGTGTATATATATGTATGTATGTATGTATGTATGTATGTATGTATGTATGTATGTATGTGATATTAATGGCAGCAATCGCTTTTTTTGTTAAATTAAATGAATGCGTTTCATTAATTTTAAAATTTAACCTTTTTACTTGACTCTCGTATACCATAAACATACATACATACATACATACATATATGCGTACATACATATGACTTGTTTATTTTATAAATTCCATATGTATATGTACATTGTATATGTATATGTACATAGTGGAGCATAATGGACTTTCATAAATTATTATCCGAGACCTTCGATAACAAATCATCTGCATTTTTTTTTATTTTCGTCTTTATTTACTGTTGTTTTTCGTTGTTGTTGTTGTATTCTGTTTAACCAGTTTATTTAAAAGCACAATTTAATTTGGCTACAATGTTTGTTAATAATTTTTTTTGTCTTTCCTTAACTTTTTTCCCCCGCCGTTTCTTTATTTGTCAATGCAACAATGTTGCAGTCAACTTTTTTAAATGCCACAGGTTTCTCTACTTTTTATTTTCAATTTTTTTTTCCTTCTTTTTTTTTTCTTTTCAATAATTATTGCCGCATTTATAATTAGTGGTGTTGTTAAATCGAAAACACAGCACCATGGGTGTCTTGTAGACAAAAAAAACCTTTTTCTTATACTCGATAATTAAAAATGTTGTAATTAAAAACGAATAAATTATAATATCGGTAAAGTTCAATTATTATTATAATAACTACGGTATGTATATACATACATACATACATACATACATACATATGTGTGTGTGTGTATACACGTATGTACTTGACAATAATTTATGACGGTTGTTAAATTTTTATTTTAAGCTCATCATCAAACTTAAGATGAAAGGCTTTGTAGGAGAATTTACTTTGTTTCGTAGAAAATGTAAAATTTATTTGGAATATAATACGAGATGTCTATCAGACGCTACTGTACGTTGGTCTCAGTTGCGCTTAGTTGCGCTTAATTGGTGCTTTCAATACTTTTTACTTAAAATTTAAGCCAAGAATACTTTCATGGCCCCCTCTCACATACATACATACATACATACATAATTGCTCATTGCAACCCTTCAGTCAGAATTACGAACTAGCTTCTAACACTACTTATGTTGTGTGCATTAATTTGTATACATGAATGGTGCGATCTACAGTTTAAAGTCAAGAGGAAGTCGCCGTAGAAATATTTTCATATTTTTCGTGTCGATGTCTGACCTATGGTTTGAACCATGGCCTTACGGCTAATAAGTCAATACTATACCTACTAGACTACGGCTTCATGGCCTCCTTTATAACGCTTAAAAAATCGCTTAGAATTTTACATTTTTTTTTTCAATTCATTTCAAAACTTTATTAATGAATTGCTTGAATGGCGATAATATTTTACGAACATACATGACATAAATGATAGAACAAGATTTTTATGAATAAAAAAAAATTATAATTTTGAGATTTATTTTTAAAACAATTTCATGTACCCTACAACACACCAAGATTGCTAAATATGTTCACATAAAATTATTATAATAAAATCAAATTATATTCTGGTGTGTCAAAGTTCCTAGCCTCTTTGACAATAAGGAAAAGTCGAGCTAAAGCCTGCTGCCAGTACCTAACAACTGGATTTTAGTTGATTTTATTCTAGATCTTCATACGTTTGTTGTATTAAAATGGGTTTCGTGTGTAGAGCTATTACACAATCGAATTTACCTACAATATTTCCTTATTCTAGTTTGTATGTTTGTTTATGGTCGCTAATCACAACCGATTATTCGGTTATTTACCCAATGATAACTAAAGCAGTCAGTGATGATGAAATTTTAAAACAAAATTTCTTTTTTTTTTCTTGTTTTGTTTTGTTTTTGTTTTTGTTTTTGTTTTTGTTTATATTTTTTTTATATTTTTTTTATATTACTTTGTAGTAAATTATTTGTTGTGTTTATTGTTTTTTTATTTTCTTTTCATATTCTAAAAATTCTACAAGTTCCGATGGCCTTGGCAGAGTTTATTTACCCCATTTCGACCATTTTGTTTAGTTAGTAGTGAAATGTGAATTAACTACTACGCTCTTCTATTTTGCTCTTCTATTCACTGTTCTATTGTAAATAGATTTGCCGCGTTTTTTTTTTTTTTTTTGTTTTTTGTGGTTATTGTTGTTACTGTTGTTTTTCTATTACAATTTTTCTTTTTTTTACACAACCAATAAAAAAAACTAACGTACGTACTCGCTGATAAGGTTCGTGGGCACGTTTAGCAGGTCATAAAACCCCTTTTACGTGCAAAATTCAATTTTTTTTCTCGTTTTTCTTTTTGTCCATTTTCTCTAATAGAATTAAATTTTATTTTCAACTATTTTTTCTTTTTTTTTTTATTGTTGTTGTAGTCAAAATAAGCATTCGTTAAGTACAGGCAGGCACATTAATGTCAGTGATAAGTTCTTATTTTTTTTTTATTTTTTTTTTTTTGTTTTTTTATGACTTTAAAATATAAAAACAAAAAACAAAAAACAAAAACAATAAATGAATACGTACGTACATAAAAAGTGATCATAAACACAATTTTAATATGGTGGGAAAAGAAAATTTATTTTCACCACACTCACACACACGCACACACGCACATAGCAATTAAGAATGGAAACTATTTTAGTGTATAACACACACTGTGTATGTATATGTTTATAGCATTTTTACACATACACACACACACATACATACATTTGGTTGCTTGTAATGAAACACAATGATGCCCATAAAATGATTTCCTTTTAATCGCATAATATTTTACAAGCTTATCTCGTACCACCACCAGAAGATATTAAAACGCTTGATTTTTTTATATTTCAAGTAAATCTGGTCGTACAGTGAAATCACAGCAGCGACTACTTTTTTATTGTTTAACATTTTTGCTGTCATAAAATTCTTTCTTTTGTGAGTAAAGCCGGCGCTTCTGCCAGGTGTTGACAGCTAACGCACATGTACATATGTATGTATGGATGTGTTTTTGCTTTTAATATTATAATACTTGAGTTGCGTTTACAACTTCCGACATTGGATAGTAAATTTTATGAGAGAGCCTTAAAAACATGTGTTGTAGCCAACACAGGAAATACTCTGTCATGTCATTGATCCCCGTTTTGAGGTAGGCAAAGTAAAGTTACTGAATTTCTGCAAACATCAAATGCTTAAGGGCCAAATACGATTTAAGATTTTTGTTTGTGGCTTAACATTTCAAATATTTTGTTTAATCTTTGTGTTGGAAGAAATACTTTAGAGCCAGCATAGCTTCTGGATGTTAAAGTGCTGCTAATCATCCCTGTCATTGGGAAACTCTTACAATTAATTTATAGAATAGAGAAAGGAATTACGGTCAACTTGCAATGGAGCGAAGATCTTACGCAGAACTCTTCTTTCGAATACTTTCAAGGTTCCTGCATCAGTGCTTGACAGTGTCCATGCTTCTGCGCCGTAGAAGAGCATGGGGAGGATAAGCTACTTGTAGAGTGTAAATTTCCTTTCGTACGATAGAGGACGCTGCAACTCAATTGCCCATTGAGACCTAGTTAATAGCAGCTGATCTTAGTAGCGGTTGATCTTCAAATTGACATAATTTTTGCTGGCAACGGCGGCCGTGAGATAAACAAATTCACTGTGTAGTTATTGGACTTAATCTGAGATCTACATTGCCGCATTTACCTACTTTTCGACAGTCTATACATCGTTTTGCACTCATTTACTGTAAAACCCATCTGAATAGACTTCCACTTAATAACACTAAAAATGCCCATTGATGTCGCCATCGTCAGCGAACGCAAGCTATTTTGTGCAAGATAGTGCCAATCTCCATGACAAACTTGAAGACGGCGCATGATAAAGAACCGGCTTGACTGAAACCTAACATGGTTTTAAAAGCTTCGGAGAGGTTAGAAATAATTTTACAATTAAGTTCAGTTGATATAAAGGAAAGTGTAAGACAAATTTTTTCATGCCTACTCCTTAAATAAATGAAGAAACTTTGTTTTCTTTTTGTGCAATTTAATATGTTACTTGACATAATTTTCCAAATGGTTTCGATCATATTTTATTACTGTGTGTGTGTGTGTGTGTGTTATTTTTACAAAACAGATGTTAAACTTGATTCCTGACCTGATAAATACTGTGTGTTAGTTTATAAATAAAACAGAAAACCATCACACAATATTTGTTTATATTCCACAACAACAACAACAATAACAATAACAAGAATAACAATAATAATAATAATGAAAAAATAAGTTAAAATTTATATTTGTTGTATTTATTTTATAATCATTATCTCAGACCAGACAATCTCGTGAGCTTCTCAGATATTATTTGCAAATAAAAAAAACAACAAAACAGGCAATAATAGCATATAGCCAGCCAGTGATTATTTATTTAAATTCACAAGTTAAAGTTAAAACATCCAGATGTTCAGTGTTTATTGCACAATTTTTATTTGGAAAAAAAAAATTTGCCATTTTACCAGCCTGTCTCAACAATATCGAATACAATATCTTGATTATTGATTAAATAAAATGGATTGAATTTCTCAAAAACAAAAACAACAATAGCAACAACAACACTAACAACAACAACAACGAATAATAAATTCTTCCAAGCTATTTATGGGGTATAACAAGTTTCATGATTTAGTTTCTGTTTTCTGTATCTTTACCTGTATCTGCAACTGTATCTGTATCTGTATCTGTATCTGTGTTTGATTTGTAATTTAATGATTAATTAATGGATTTTAATTTAGAAGTAAACAAATACGTATCGCTATCCAAATAATTGTATTTAATAAACGACTGCTGGCTACACCTAAAAACAAAAAGCAAAAGATTTTCGTGGATAAACTTTTCTGTTTTATTCTCTCATTGATTATTAATTACAATCAATTATTTTGTTTGTTTATTAAAATTAATTACACGTTCATATTCCGATTTTATTTTATGGTAAATGACTTTGGGTGTAAGAGGGTGAAAAACGTAAACAAAGCAAAACGATATTTTCTTTCTTACGGTTTAACTATTCGAAGAAAAAAATCTTTTTAATAAAGGGCACCTTGCAAAAATATTTTGGCTTACAAATGCGGAATATTTCAAATTGTCCGCGTGTATTTTATCTTTCGAAAACAAAAGTCAAATCATGCGTTCATCAAGCATGGTCATTATCGCACCTATGTATGTATGAATTGAAAGCAAAGAATTCATTCTTTTACAAATCTTCTGTGTTCACAACAGAGTTCAGCAATGAATCGTTTTTTTCTCTACTCAGAAGAACTCATGAAATTTTGAATATAATTTAACTATGTATTCTGATTCATTTGTACTCACTACAACGTTGATTTTTTATAAGAACAAGTTGAAATGAGTATGCGTACAATGTTGACATCAAACTCATACCATTCGAAATATGTTTGATTCATAAGCAATTCCACTTGCCTTATAAAAACAAGCACAAGAAAAAAGACACATAAGCAAAAAACGACAGAGCAGCAAGCAGAGCAAACACACAACCTTCTAGTGAGTATTTTAGTCTTCGTACGCGATTATCATGTGTTGAGTAAAGGGGAGTCGAAATCAACAACATCATACGTGTTGTTAAGTAGGAATATGATGAGTACTTCAAACATTGAATATGAGGTAGTGGTTCCATGATATTAAAATAAGTATGAATGCGTACAAGTATCAGAAATTATAAGTTTGATTCGATTCTACTCATGTCTGATCTCTGGTTCGCAGCTTAATGACTACAGCACTTTTAATACGAATCATTATACTTCGATATTCGAACATCAGTAGAAATAATAATAAAAATTAAATTAAAAAAGTATGGAAAATTATTTGGAGAAGAGTAAGGCAATTGCATTTACCGACATTTTTAATTGACAGCTTGAATATCAAGTTGTCTTCACTGTTATCTTCTGATACTTTGACTATGGGAGGTCTACCGTCTACAAATATTCCATCCATTATCCATTACAAATATTGCGAAGTATATATTGTTGACAAGTTAAGAAATGTGGCGTATTGCCTCTTAGATTATAATATAGTGAATAAGGAATTTATTAATTCTGGCTTCGCGGTTTCCAGAAAAAAATATGTCAGTCTGGACATTAAGCTTAGGACCACTCTTGCCAGCAGCTGCTATTATGGTCGCAATTGTCAATTGAGAAGCACAAAACTTATATTCTATAAGTCGCTCATTCTTTCTGTGCTTTTTTATGGCACACGAGCATAGATGTTATTAAGCAACGATGCTGCAGCCTTCGAGCAGTATACGAGAAAAAATATCCTACATAACATCTTTGGCCCAATGTAAGTTGGCGATAATTTTATGGACATGGACATTGTGCAGCACATTAACATACAGCAGCTGTGCTGTCTCGGCAATGTCGTTCGGGAGTAAGAGAATGCTCTGCCGAGACGGTTATTTGATGCTGAAATTAGCCAGATTTGTGTAGTGTACTGCGATCTGTTTAGAATTTTTTTTTTACATAGACAATCTTGACCATCTTATTGTAGATGTTATTTTGTAATTTACTTGGCATTTTAGCTCCACATTATTTATTTATTTTGCAGATATTTTAAGAAAATTTTCATATTTTTTTTTGTATGTAAAACAACATCTAAAATGATTAATTTTGTATTAAAACGAATGTAAATTGTCAGTCTGTCATTTAAAATGAAAACTTTTTTAATTTGTTTAAATCAACCAAGCCAAGCTAAACAGTTGCAGCAACAACAATATTTTTTTTTTTGTCAATTTACACGGCCATTATAATAAACAATATGGTGTAAATATGTAATTTATTTTAATTTTAATTTGTAATTTTTTTTTGTTGTAATTTTATTCATTATTAATCTCATGAATACATTGTATGTACATATCACAAGGAGAAATGAAACCAAAAATGTAAAAAAAAATTGAAATTAAATTGAAAACATATTTGAAAAGTATTCAGTAAAGATACATATTTACATATGTATGTATGTACATATGAATTTGCAAGAAATAATAATAAATTTTTATCTTAAAATATGTACGAAAATGCGAAAAATGTAAATTGTTTTAATGATTTTGCCTCCGCATAACAGTAGAATCTAAATTATACAACTCTAATGAAATGGCATTGCAATTTTAAATTTATTAACAGTTCAGTCAGTTCGGTACAGTACAACTAAACTCAACTGTAGAATGGATAACAACAACAACAACAACAAAAAAAAAGAAGATGATTATTTTGCAAAATTTCATTTAAGAAAACGTCAAGGATTTCGCATTAAAAAAAAAACATTAATGCGACGCAAAAACAAAAAATATTTTTGTTTTTTTAAAGTTTAATGCGTTTTAGAGAAATTAATTGCTTTCAATTAATGTTTTTCAAGAAAACAAAAAACAAAAAATAAAACAAAAAAAAACGAAACGAAATGAAACGAAAACGATAAACACAAACGCCATACAATTCAATGCAAAAATGATGAAATTTTTTTTTGTTGTTAACAATTTTTAATAGCCAAAAAAAAAAAAAACTAAAAAAAAAAATTTTTTAAAAAATTCATCAGCAATGCTAGCTATTGAGTACCAAACTGCTTAACTGCGTAATAATTTATGCAAAGGTGATGTTGAAGTGTTGAACGTCAGTCAAATGGCAAAAAATAAAGTGAATCTTAAATTGCATAATAAATCAACCTGGTCTAAAGTTAAACTTAATGATGGCATTCATAGCACCCCAGTATAATTAATAATAAAAACTTTATTATCCACACTTGAGTGCAATAAACGCCACGACAATGTTGTTGCTAACATGTATGTATGCCTTAGGAATACAAGTGTTAACAAATATTTGAAAATTTTTATTATCAAATTACATTAACACATACATACACTATGACAATAAATATTTTGGTATGACATTTGCAAATTTTATATGTTTACGATCTATTTATGATGCATTTTGTCATATGTATTCCGGTATCAAACAAAAAAAAAATATTCTCAATAACTTACAACATTCGCCATTTCAATGGCTAAAAAATATTGTTGAGTTCCACTTCCCAAGTATTTAGGCTCATTGTAATACCACAATCAATTCTATCCGGCGATCAAACATTCTCTAAAGGAAACCCTACCCATACAACATTGCTTATATTGCAAATCTTTTTATGACTAGAGCCGAACACTGACAAATGATATAAGAGACAGATACTCCTCCTTCTCCACAGGACTACAGCGCCTACATCACATCGCCTACCCACAGCTATCGCCATTGTGGGCGACTTAAAGACAGAAATGATTCGATCTTCTTCTTACCCATACGCCTCCAGCAGAGTCTAGCAATATTTCACGTACTTTCCTGCCGCCAACAAGATTTAGTCTCCTCGTAAGATGTGTACACAATTTCCAAATTTAATTAGGCAATCGGAATATCTATGCCCTGTAACATGCGATCGGAGATTGCGAGCAGCATACCGACCCTGGCCAGCTCATGAGCAATGCAATTTCCAACGATATCCCAAATGCCACGGAACCCATATTCATTCATATTCTTTCCTAGCTTTCATAAACAAACACATTCGTTGAAACTACGTTCATTAGGGTCTTTATTGCAGCCTGGCTGCCAGAGTGAATCAAAAAATTTTCAGGGTTAATCCCGTCATTCAATAAACAATGCGCCGTTATTGCCGTGCTCTGTGTTTGCTACAACGGTCAGGCAGTCCATAAGAAAATTTAATATCGAAACCCTTAATAAAAATGACTACAGCCAAACCTACCACTCATCTTTGAGCCATTAGAGTCACCTTCAGCTTCTCTCAACGCTAACTCCGGAACTTCTGCCCAGAAGTCTTTACTTGGAATTCTAATATCGAATGTTCCATTCAGAAAGTTATAAGCAGTCATATGCTTCTATGTATTCCCAGGATCGCAGCAAGTCCGTTATTCAGATTGGGCCAGGATTAGACTGCATTGAGTCTCACTACCACCAGCTTATCCTTCTGCTTAAATAGCGGGTTAGAGGGTAGCCAATTGAGAATAGCAAATAATGCCTTAATTGGGATGGCACTGGTGATCAGAACAGCTGACTGCCTGCGTACTCTGTCCATCAATAGTATTGGTGTCTGCATATCGTCAGATATGCATGCCATAGCGTTAGTTACACCACAGTTCGATAGATCAAGTATGTGATGGTTGGTCTGATAACGATCCTTGCTTACAACCCTTTTGCAGATGCATGGAAGTTCTAACTGCATTATTATTATTGCCCTGACAAACCCCAGGATAATGTCCAATTTCAGAATAAATTGTTGCAGTATTGGCAACCCTGTAAAATCATAGATGTAAACGGAGATTGTGACAAAGAAAATTTGATTTTGTTGTCCGCAAAGTTTAAAGTTATTAGTCCCTCAGATAAGTATTTTAATACGTTCCAGATCAAAACAAAAAACAACGCTTTCTTTCTTTCTTCACCGTCTTGTTACATGTTACCTCCATTGAAATATCAGACCCACTTCTAGACTTGCCTTATTCCGTTATCTTTTAGGATGCCATGATCTTTGTTTTCATTTCATACGAAATAAAAAAATTCACTTACAAAGACAAGCTAAAAAAAATATGAATATTGAACGGCTTACAAAAATTTTCCCAGCTTAGATGTTGTTTATAAATCACATCGGCCCACACACATACACATACACGCATACATACATACATTTCAAATAATTAATCGTTATCGTTACACACTCTATTGAAAATGTCGATATATTGATGGCAGACAAACGTTTTGTACGTTCATTAACCAGCTGTTGTTCATTCATGTTTAATGTCAGGTCACACCTGCGTACTGCGTGCACAAAGGTGCTCTTATCAATTACAAATTGAAACGAAACAGACGGTTTACGTAGTACTATTATGCGATTGAGGTTGTGACCCTAAGGGGAGGTATTGTATGTAACGTGCGTATGTATATGCATGGATTTGTTAATCGAACGAATGTTTTACCCTTAATACCACCTGGAATAGGGATCAATATGTGGGTCACAACGTCAGCTGTTAGCTGTTAGCTGTTAGCTGTGTAAAGAGAAAAACACAACACGCTGTCGAATGCATCATTTATGTACGTACATACGTGCTGTTTAAGCCGTTCCTTCCCACTTTTCATTCCCACTTACTCACGCATACGTTCATTTACAGTCCATGACGATGTAAAAAATATCACAACATTTAACTGGAGTGCGTGTCAATGTGCGTGTTTTATTCTCTTATTCTTCTCTTCTTTTTTTTTTTTTTTTTGTTTTGTTTTCTTACGCAGGTAACTTGTTATTGACAAAAACAAAATGTTCATATTCAAATACGATAAATGTGGCACGTAGTTTTCCATGAGTATCTTTGAATTTTACTTTGTGTGAAGAAATTTCTGTCGTAATAGAAACAAAAACATTTGCAATTAAGCAAGATCGGCTATGTGATACGCTATTACACGATCACATCTTCAAGAGCCCATGCTCACGTGCTGTATTAATTTATATGAGGGCACAGTCCCAATAAGGACAAATTATGCGCCTACAACATCAAAATGAAATTGGTTCCAATGAAGACTTATCATATAGACAAAGGCCACAACATATCGTATGAACATGATTCTATCCATCCTTCATTATCATACCACGTTTGTAGTGTTTTTGTATCTACAGTACCTACAATAGGGGATCATGTTCAATCAATAGAATTTATCTCCAGACGGCAAAGCTTTCTTGAAACGATTTTATTAAAATACCCTCAATATATGGTTAACATAACAATGACACTTTCAAAGGAAATTTTCGTAACAAAATACATCATAAACCCAATAGACCAGTTGCTGTTGTTCGATTGTAATGGAGGAGTGTATATGAGACTTTATGAAGTAAATAGTATTACCACAAAAACTACAATACCAACGACAACATTGTTGAAATAAAAATACCAACAACAAAAATGTATTTCATCAAGTCTATGCAATACAGTGAGCAAAACAAGTATCTACTGAAAGATGAATTCACATTTGATAGTCAAAGTAATTAAAGCCCTGCTCGATTTTTATCAGTAGCGCTCTGCCTAGTACATTCAGCCTTTAAATTATAAACGATTTTTCAATTAAGCGAACTACAATAGTAAGCTTGTAAGTGACCATTTCCTTGCTATATCTAAAAAGGGGGGTGGGACAATAACATTAAAAACTACCAGGATGTTCATAATTTTCGAAGGTACAACAATGTGCTCAACGTGTTTAGGAATCTACATGTAATGGCTACGAAACTGTTGCGAGAA
This sequence comes from Sarcophaga bullata, assembly GCA_005959815.1. Classification (NCBI taxonomy): domain Eukaryota; kingdom Metazoa; phylum Arthropoda; class Insecta; order Diptera; family Sarcophagidae; genus Sarcophaga; species Sarcophaga bullata. The sequence goes on along the minus strand of QOCX01000612.1, from coordinate 45,300 downwards.
TAAATTAAGGAAATCCAACAGAGGGTGAAGATAGGAATCCCGGTAGACCTTGTAATAGTTTCCTTACTCGGAACCAATTCCGTAGCATTTTTAATGGCCATTACTTCGTCCTGAAACGCACAATAGTAGACTGGCAAACTAGCTTTTCATACCATATTTTCAGTTTGGAACCGCTTTTGTGCTCTTCAATCGAGTCCTTTTAGAACATCTATACTAAGTTTCTTCCTTTTACAGTAACGAAATGTAATCTAATATGAGAATAATAACGTTTCGTTTATAATTAGCACAGTACAGAAAAAAATAAACTCCGGCTTACTTTTATTTTCTTTTTCTTTTAATATTTAAAGTTCTTCTTTTAAAACTTCAAGTTTTCCTTTAATTTTCAAAATTTTTAAAGGTTTGTAGTTTTAAAATTCTTTGCGTGGTATTTACCTTCATCTGTTGGTATACTTTTACTAGCAAGTTTATCAATTGTTTCCTATCGAAGACAATTTGAATTGTTTGTTATGGAGGCGGTTGTCATCAACGATAGAATTATTAATTGTTGTTAACAAATTCTATTTTTTTTTTTTGACAATTAATGGCGGTTGTTTTTCATTTTTCATATTTTCCATAAGGAAAATCAAACATGCAAACAAACTGTTGGTAAATTCAAAGGGAAAGTAATTTTCCTTAGCATTTTCGTTTATAATTTTTTTTTTTTTTTGAAAACTACTTTGCATTTGAATTCATTAAATTTCAATTTTCTTTTGTTTTTTGTTTGTTTTGTTTTTAAAAAGTTTTTCGCATAAATATTTTATGGTGTGTTGCGTTTTTGAAATTGTATTTTCAAGCATTAATTTCATTTCATGTTGTTTTCATGTTAAATTTTCTTTGTTTTTTTATTCTTTTTTGTTTTTGTTTTTAATATTTTAATTGCTTTTAAGTTTCTTTTAACTATTATTGTGGATTTGTTTTTGTTGCTATTGTATCTGTCTTATCTATGCTGCCTATATTTTTGCAAATTATTTACTGGCTTAGCAGAACCACCACTTACTTACAGTTGAAGGTCATTTGTGGAAACCCACAAGAAAAAAACAAAACGGAAAAAAAGGCAACAATAAAGATAAGAAAAATATTGCAAAACTTTGTTTAACAATATTTCACAGAAATACACAAATTTTTTTAAAAAAAATTTGTTTTAATATGATTTGTTATTCTGCTACACTCGAACACCAAAAAAAAAAAAATAAACCTACAAATGATAACATTTGGTGTAGAATTTGGAGATTTAGGTGTTGCTACTGGCCAGAGATCAGCAATGAGTAATTAAAAAGATGACAAGACTCGAATCATACTCATAATTTCTGATACTCTTCTATGCATTCATACTTTATTTAATATCATGGAACCTCTACCTCATATTCAAAGTATGAAGTACTCATCATATTCATACTCAACAACACGTATGATGTTGTTGATTTCGACTCTCCCAGACTCAACATTCATATACACGAATGACAAAATAAGTATGATTCGAGTACGAACACTAAAATACTCAATAGAAGATTGTGTGCTTGCTCTGCTTGCTGCTCTGTGTGGTTTTTTGCTTATGTGTCTTTTTTCTTGTGCTTGTTTTGTAAGGCAAATGGAATTGCTTATGAATCAAACATATGTCGAATGGTATGAGTTTGATGTCAACATTGTACGCATACTCATTTCAACCTGTACTTATAAAAAAAAACGTTGTAGTGACTACGAATGAATCAGAATACGTAGTTAAATTTCAATATTGTTGACTCACTTAATATTTAAAATTTCTAGAGTGCTTATGAGTAGTGAAAAAACAATTCGTTGCTGATCTCTGGTTCAGAACGACTACTTTCTAAACAAAATAAAGAAAATCTGAAAATAAAGTTTCACTTTTAAACACTTTTAAACCAGCACCAACACAGTCTCAGCATATTTGTAACATGGTGGACAATAATTTGTCTTATGTTTTGTCATTGTATTTGTCAATTCGTCAATACTAGCTATACGTTTGATTTTTTTCTTTTTCTCTCTCTCTCTCCCTCTGTCTGAAAAAAGAAAAATAATTTAAATTTTTTAAAAATCAAAACAAAATTTGTTTAAAAAATTTCATTCATATTTGTATGGCATATGCACACATGGACACGCAGTTGTTTTATTTGATTTTTCAATTTTTCACGCGACAAGGTTACGAAAATCTGTTGCAAAATCGTTATTCTTTTACTTGAAAATGTTTTTGTGTTTTTACCGCATGCAAACATCTCAACATACATACATAACATACATAATTGGTCATTACAACCCTTCAGTCAGTATTACGACTTAGTTTCTCACACCACTTATGTTGGGTGCGTTAATTTTTATACATCAATGGCGGAACCTACAGTTTAAAGTCAATATCGAACAACAGATTTTTGAGAAACTGTTCATGACAATTTTATTTCCTCACCGAGTTTTTGCCAGAAATCTGCTGAGAGGAAGCCGCCGAAGAAATATTTTTTTCATATTTCGTTTTGATGTTTGACCTGGGGCTTGAATCGTGGCCTTATGTCTAATAAGCCAACACACTGTCTACTAGTCTGCGGCGACTTCACAAACGTCTCTAACAATTTGAGACAAAAGAGATATTAACGAGAAACTTTACAAATAGCTTGTAAGGCTTAAATATAACCGAGAAGTAATTCGATTTTCAAAACTGTTATTGGGTGTCTTAATTTTTGCTACTGCAATTGGTCCGTTCGATAGATTACTTTAAACCGAGAACTTTGTCGAAGCTTTGGTTTAAAATGTATTTGATTTCACGTCCGTTCATGCCGTCATGTACCAAGTATTTGCTTTTTATATAAGCACCCAATGCCACAATGACAACGGAACTACAGAATACACTGCTAGTGGCTCAGAGGATACTGAAAGTAAATGGAATGATGGATGAATTTCTTAAAGCAATCAATGAAGTCCTGATTATTATCCAGCAAAAATGCAGCACAAGGGTTGGTAATAGAAAAATTAACCAGCAGGTTGACTACAATCCGCAGCCGCATCGTACTGTAGCTCTGCGGAAACCTAAAATCTTAATATAGGGTGTACTAGGAAAAATAAAAACAAAAACAAATAGTGATTGTTTGTTAATACCCACGGGCGTGAAAGGTTTTCTCGAATTTGTTTTTAATTCGCCGTCATACAAACTCCAATTCCGTCTGAAAACAACAACAACAATAACAACAACAACAGCAATAACAAATTATTCATAATATTTTTATAAGTTTTTTGTTTTGTTTTCGTTTTTTTTTCTTCGTTTTTTGTTAATAATATACTGTGCTCTACCCCATGCAAAAACAAAAAACAGCACCACCTTATGGCCCGACTTTGGTTGATGGAAGAGAAAAAATTGTAAGACATTGGTGGCAGCAGTTAGCGGCAACGGCAACAACATCATGATCCAAACAAACAAACCAAAAACCAAAAATGATTATTATGATTGTGACCCAGTTTTGTTTCAAAACACAAAATAAAAACAAAATAAATCTCTCACAGAGGCAGAGACAGAGACACTCAACATCAAAAATCTTACTTTGAATGTTGCTTGTTCCACATTTGCACAGTGGAATGTGCAACGTGATTGTAGACTTTTTTGTTGTTGTTTTTTTTTTTGGTACGCTGTAGATAGATATACAATATGTATGTATGGATGTATGTATGTATATATGTATGTATGTATGGTATGGTATGGTATCTTTGTATAATAACAATACTTTTCTATATATTTAGTTTGTTTGTTTAGATGTTTGTTTTTGTTATTGTTGCTATTGTTAGATGATTGTATACAGTGTTGTTTGTTGGTTTCATTTCTTTTTTTTTTTTTTTTTATTGTACATTTGCTGTTATGTAATCAATATTTTTTCTTTGTTTTGTGTTTTCTTTTTTTTTCTGTTTTTGTTTTTGTTTTTGTTTTTGTAAAATTATTATTAAAATTCCTTTTTAGTGGTATTGGATTGGATAATAAGCACAATACTTGTTTGTAAGTTTCAAACAATAATAACACAATACCATAATAATTGTTGTTTATAATTGTAATACAAATTCAATTAAATACGAGGGTTGTCAGTTGTAGATATTTCTTATATCCTTCTGATTAAAGTAAGAAGGAATCGTTTGCCTTAAGATTTTATCATCATTGAATATGAACTCTCCGTTATTGCGACTAAAGTTTCCTTTTAAGTCACAGCGATATGAAATTAATTTCTTTCAATAGGAATCAGCTCCACTTGTATTTTGACAGACTCGTTTTCATTTTACAAAGGGTATGAGCCGCATACCCTTTTTTTTCACCTCTTTATTCCCGCATTACATAAGCGTAATTCTCTTAACTACTCCTTTTCGTGTTTGAAATTAACGAGGTCCATTAAAGCATTCTGAAAGTCCTGTATTAGACATATTGAAACCAACCAACCATGATTTAACTTCATTAAGACTTTGATTCGTCTCAGCCTGAGCTATACTGAGTTATAATAAGACGCTATAAATTCTAACGCAATATCGTCCATAAATACCATTGTGTTGACTACACTGAAAAAAGGCTCAGCTGCAGAATTTGATTATACATTGCATATCTCATAAAAATGGACCAAAGCAATGATGATGCCTCAGATAAATACATATTTTTCTGCAATCAGCATTACCAACATAAAACACTGCAGGGTCTGTGATGTAGACCCTGCATCATTGATATGAATTTTGTAGCCTTTTTACGAATATTTGTGGAACAGAAGACAAATTGTCCTACGGTTTGTTGACCTTTATTAAGAGGACAAGTATTCGTATTTGCCATAATGATTGCTCATCAAAAACTTGGTTATTGGTTCTTGAAGACAAGTTTCAAAAGATTTGCTTGGATTTCCGTTGTAATTATACAACGGGTTGAGTTTCCAGAATCTATTTTCTGTTTATGGGTGGTCCAAGGAGTACTCCACATACCAATATTTTATTTTCTTTGATTTTCTATTAGTAAACTAAGGTCTAACGGTTAAACCACAGTAATATATGTATGTATGTATTTATGTATGTATACACTTGAAATACCTTCCATAGAAACATCTTCCAAAGGTTAATTGAACAGCAACTCAATTAAAAAAAATTTCAAATCTTTAATGGTTTTCGAATTCATAAATGTGATCATAAAATTGTAAACTGCCATGGACTTAATTAAGATGTTCGGCCATAAAATCAAACTAAAAAAAAAGCAAAACAAAACAAACTCCATGGATGTTATATTTTACGAGTATGTACATGCATATGTATATATGTATGTATGTATGTATGTATGTGTAGTTTATTTATTATTTTTATGGTAAATCTACAACTTGATATTATTTTATGCGGGAAATACCCGAAATTAATGATTAAAAATTTACGACAACAACAACATCCAATGACAACAACAATAACGACTAGAACGTTAAAATGAAAAAAGATTTTAAATTGCAGCAGATGCACACGTGTACGTACGAATGATCATATTAAGGGAATGCTGCACCAAAGAATACCCGGCCCTGTTCATATTGAGAATATAAAAAGTAATTATAACAACAACAACAATAGCAGTAATAAAGATAATCGTGTACCAACAACAATAACAAAACAAAATAGTAAAAATCTTTACAACAAATTTCATGTACAGTATTCGTCAGCATTTATTGATATTTTGTTGTTTGTTTCTATACTGGGTTTTTCCCCGTATGCATACACATACACACACACACACATTTATGCATATGCATGCATAGATCGTCTATGCAATAAATAAATACAATGTGAGCATAGCCAAGATGACGAAAACACGCGCTAAATTGACTTATTTTTTCATAAAATAACAATAATAACAACAACAACAACAACAACATTCTCATCATTATCAACATTTACAACTACAACTGCCATGTTATTTTAATTATTATGTTTATTATTATTACAGCCGCTATTTTTGTTGTTGTTGTTGTTGTTGTTGTTGTTGCTTTAAATATATTTCTTTTCGTTTCTTCTTCATTCCATTGATGATATTATTGTTTTCGTTTTTTTCGTTTTTTTGTTTTGTTCGTTTTTTGTTTTTGTCTGAATTTCCTTTGAATGCTTGTTCCCATTCCAATGACATACCAAACGCAACAACACAACACAACACAACACAAACCAACAGTAATAAAAATAAAAAAAAAAATGAAAACAGAAAAATACAAAAACAAAAACAAAAACAACAACAACAGAAATAAAAACATTTTAAAAATACTAACAACTGGCAGCAAATAGAAATAGAGTCGTCGTTGGTCGTATCAAAATAAACTAAAAATAAGAAAAAAAAATGAACACAACAATAATACCAACAACAACAACAACAACAACAACATACAACAGCACAAACGACAATAATAAAAATAAATCAAGTAATCAAACAACTGTGGTGTATGCATGAGCATACTGTACATACAACAATAATCTATCCATCCAACCATCCGTTCATGTATGCATGTATGTATGTGTATAGCATAATGGGTGCCAGCAATTTGGTTGTGTTATTGTTTTTTATTACATTCTATTTTGTTTCTTTACTTTCGTTAATTTCGTTGCTCTGTTTACATGTTGTGGCGTTTTATTCAGTTTGTTTTGTATCCACCATTCTTTACAACGCCATGAAAAATCGAAACCAAAAGACCAGCACAAAATAAATGCCATAAAAAATAAACTATAAAAGCATATACAAACAACCATACACACACACACGCACACACAGAACAAAACAAATGAAATACACATAAAACAAAAAAAAAAATGCGGGATGAGGCGTAAAAGGTCAAATGAGTACAAACTTGATGTGTTGTTATGAAAACTGGTGTATAGACAAAAACCAGACAAAAACAGAGAAAAAAAACATTGGCAAAGAGCGTATGAAACGTTATGGAATTGAAATGGAATTGCTTACAAACAACATTCTCTTTAACTTTAACACAACTTTCCAGTAGCATAAAATCCACAATTCATTATCCACAACCATGCGCATTTGGAAACTCTCAATAATACTCTTAAATATGTAACGCATACTCTCTTAATTATGTTGGTTTTGTTTACATTTTTATTTTCTCTATACCATATAATCGCGCTCTCTCTCTCTCTCTAGAGAGAGAGAACATTTTTCGTTTAGCTGGCTGGAGTATTTTATGGTTTGTTTTGCTTCTGCATTCGTGTGAAAACAATAAAAACTATCAAAATAAATCGTAAATTGTAAAATCCCCTTCCAACATTCCCCCTTTAAAATTAATATTCTGTTTCAAGTTTTGTAGTGTTGCCATATCTAAAATATTAACGTATTTTTTATTTAAAATCAAGAAAAAAAAACATACGAATTTCTGTCACAATGGTATGCCATGTTTGATTTAAATAATGAGTTATGACAAGTAATTTATTGATTCATTTGTTTCCCTGTTTTCTAGAACTTTAAAGTAACCATCGACTTAATAAACTACCCACGATAAAAGCAATGTAAACGATAACAAATAAAGGAGAGAAGAAAAACTTTGCCTGCAGAATTTAGATTTGAATGGGACTTTATATTAACGTCGTCGTCGTTGTTGTTGTTTATATTGTGCAACTTAAAACAGGATGCAAATACATGATCTAAGCTCTGTTTGACTATCAGTTTGACAATAATGGTGACTGTAATGCCGTCTTTTATCTTTTCGTTTTCATATTGGCTGCTGCCGTCTTATAACTAGAGTGTGGGATTTTATGGAAATTTTGAACATATGCAAACGTAACGTAACGTATTGCAATAATACTACAAATATTACAAATATTTAGAGGAGCATTCATAATAATAACAAACTTTATTCACCCGCTCCGCTATATTATGCAGCTATCAATGGAATTTTAAGTCCAATAGCTCACCTAGACATTTAACAAACGACGATGGTTTGCATTTTCTACTGTATCTACAGCAGAAGCACTGTTTTATCGGTACTGGTTCTGAGCACTTAGCTATTAATACAACTACGGCGGCACTTCTAGAACTTTATTCATTACTGAGGAGAAATTTTCCAAAGTAAAACTCGCCAACGTGTCTATCGATTTAGGGCAGAAGCTCATTTACAAGAGGAGTACTTCCCCAACAAGATTTTACCACCACCAAAACACAAATTTGTTTGTAATAATGCCTGTGTGTTTTTCACGGAATTTAGCAATTGCTTTAACAGGGCTTTGGGAATTGTAGCAGGTTTAAACTATTGTTCGAAAAAGGGTTTTTCCCTTGGATTATATTGAAACTTGAATGGAATCTCAGTTTTCTTCTACAATGCCAATTCTTTGACAACTCTGGCAACACTGACAGTCTAGATTGTATTTTGAACTTACTTAGTTTGCTTTTGCTAAATCTGCAGATAAATTTTCCAGGCATCTTTGTTTAATGCCGATGTATTCCAAGTAGTTATCCTTAGTGTTCATGCATTGGGCCTGACGCTCTATCACTATTTGTAAGTGTTGGGAATATTTTTTGTAGTCATATTGGGCTGAATTGTTTCAGGTTTCAGATCCTATCTTGATAGAAATGTTTCAATCCGTAATAGCACCGTAATCGTACACTGAAGCAAAACCTATACGAAGGATTTTTCGTTGGAATATCAATACAAGTCTCTTGTCTGTTTATTTTATTTATAGTAGATCACTGTTAAGGTCTTCAAGTATTTTTTTTTATTCATTAAAACTTAAACAATATTTTCTTTAATTAAAAAATATTCCAATTAAGTTAAGTTTGTATGCCGAACTTCTTGCATGAATGCTTGAACTGTATTACAATAAATTTCCTAAAGTACGGGATACGGTGGTAATGAGAAGGACAAAGCAAACATTCTTTCCTGCACTTTGTTGACATTGTTGATGGTAAGTTCTTTGAATATAATTTGAATATGTTTACCTATGTAATACGGTAAGATAAACTTTATTTAATAAGTGACACATTTTTAATATATTTCTTGTGTCTTATTTAAATAAAAACACATTATTTTTGGTTTTTACAAAAACATTGTAAATTGGAACACTTGGTCTCACAGTGAATTCCATTCTTTTTTTCTTTTTTTTTTTTTGGTCTTGTGTCTTTGCTTCCTTATGATGCTTGACTTCAAGTTCTATTGTTTTTGAATTAAAACATTTCGTATCAAATTGTAAATATTTTTAAATAATGATAACAACAACAACAACAACAAAAAAACAAAAAAAACAGCAGAATGAATAGTATTAGCAACGCTTTTCACAGTTTTTTTTTCCTTTTTATGTCACTCTCACCACCATTTTCCTGTTAAACTGTCGTAAATCATCAGCATCCATTTTAGTTCCTTTATTACAAAAAAAAAAAAAAAAAAAAAATAAAAAAAAAAAATAGGAGAAGGAAGAAAAACTTGTTGTATCGTCCTTAAATATATTTTTCCCCAATAACATTGTTTGTGTTATTGGCCTTATTACAGAATTTTTCTTATTGTTTGTTTGCCGTTTTTGGAATGCTGTTATTAGGCGACACTTTTTGAATTTTAAATAGTGAAACAGAATTCTCTACGAATTTATTACGGAAGTAATGAATTCAGTATTAAAGTTAAATTCAATTGCAAAGAATTCTGTATCTGCACGAGTTTTAACACCTACAGGTGACCTCACTTGAGATTTAAGGCTTCAACTTAAACTTGGACTTTAAGGACCATTTTTAAAGAAATTATTTTTTCAACATTTATAAACATTGAAGACATCCAATTGCTTTACAACTTAGTCAAGTTTCCATCAAAGCATCTATGTACGATACCATTCCCTTAATCAGAAGACACAAAGAAATCGTTGGAAATGAAAAACCTTGCTACATACTTCATTGGCCATTAACAACTTGTTTATCGGATTTCAATCTGTTTTAAAACATCCTTTACCATTTGCCTTTGTTTCTTGCTCGCTTTCACCAGTTGATCTCATCAATCAATGACAGGGCTTGCTCACTTTGCGTTTTCTAACGCATTAATAACCCGACTTCACAGAACATCTTCTTCCATCCAAAGTACAGGGCAAAGCCAGTGTAAACGCTGGATGTTAAGCGACGTCCATGTCGTTGAGGAACTCATACAGCTCATTATTAGATCGGATGCTGATATCATCGCGAACGACCACGGACCGAAGATTTCTCCCAAATACTCTCAAGACTGTCACATCGGTGATTAATAGTGTCCATGGTTCTGCATCAAAAAGGAACACGGGAAACATAAGCTTCTTATAGAGTGTAGGTTTTGTTATATGGGAGAGGTCTCTGGAACTCAATTATCTATTGAGACCATAATAGCACCTTTTGACAAGAGGGTTCCTATGCGTCATCTCGCTGACAACATCAAAATTGTAGTTATCGGTCGTAAGCTGCACGTCCCTCCTTGTCGACAAAATACATTTCGTTTTATCCTCAGACCCATCTTGATAGACTCCTGTTCAAAAGCGCTAAAGGTTCCAATAACATCTCACTTGGTACGTCCTACGATGTCAAAAAAAATGTGGAATCTGACACTGAAACTGTACTGTTCTACAAAACAGAATTTCCATTCTCTCATCCACTATTTCAAGTGCTACGTACCCCATTAACAAATAAGTTTCGTAAAGAAATTTAAATTGACTTAGAAATCTAGCCAGCGATATATGTGCTCTAAGCTGTGCAGACAAGTACTACGTAAACTTATATGATGTACATAAAAATATTTTCTTTTTATTTGCTGCGCCAGGGGTAACCATAAAAGTTTTGGAAGAAATATGGTCTTGGATACAATCAAAGTCGATCGAAAATCAAATTGAATACTTTACTAATTGTCTACATCGAATAAAACAAATATTGTCCACATTATGGCAGGCCATCCACTGTATTTGAATAAATTTCCAAACATTAACTATGCTTCTCTACATTGCTATTGATGAAGGACATTTGAAACTATCGTTTTGCAATACTTTCCCTCTTCAAAATATTTTCACAAACAGCCAATACGCCAATACGCCTCATTCTCTCTCTTATCATGCATATGGCGCGTGTGTGTGTGTGTGCCTTTGAAAGGAGGAAAACTAAGAAATATAACTTTTTGATTGTGTATTAAACAACAACAAAGAAAGAAAAGAAAAATCGTTGTTTAATCGTGTTCCACATAACAAGAACGAAAAAAAAAGAGAATCCCACATCTGATTATACTATATTGACAACAGTGACGTCAAAATGTTTGTATCTTGAAAGCTCAAAACGCAAAAAAGTGTATTCGGCCAAGTGATAACGGATATATCGTTACAGTTACAGTTTCCGTAACATCTTACATTATAATGGTGGCAGCAGAAAAAGAAGAATTCCAGACACTTTGCTACTTTTTTTGTTTTTTGCTTTTTAATGTGTAATCATAGACAGCATTTCTTTGGATACAAAGGAAGAAAGGGAACATGATGTATTTGGAATAGAATAGCATTTAAGGAAGAAGCTTTAGCAGTTGAAGAAGTTTTAGAAAATTTAAAAGCAATTCAAAATATTTTTCATGTAAAATAGCTGTGAGGTAGACTAATAGGCGAGTTTTACCGTTTTAATCAAAATAAACGAAGACGAGTAGGGTAGAGGACGTGTACTTGCCAAATGAGGACAAGTACAGCACCCGAAGGTCTAGTTGACCCATTGTACAACGTTCGAAAGAAGAGAGGATAATAGAGAAGATAGGGAAAGGGAAGAGGAAGTAGGAAAGGGAAAATGAGGATGCGGAGGAATTACACAGATAAACTATTGAAGCCCTAGCACTTCTCAACCAGCTTAAACTAATAATGATCCTATGGAGAGAATTGATATCGACTCTCAATACAGAATTCAAACCCTCAAAGAAGCCCTTGCCAAAGGTCTTCAACCTCAAATTACTAAGGGCTGGACAGTTACAGAGGAGGTGTTCGATAGTCTGCAACCTCCTAATCGCAACATACCCTACAATAGTTCGGCCCCATAATAAACCCCATAACTAACCTTAAGCTGGTCTTATCCAAGGTCAGCAGTCAAGCTGTTCTTACATTGTCTATAGGAGGTCATAGACACCTAGAAACGTAATAATCCGAATCATTCCCCCAACGACTCTGCTCTTCTCCCTTGGCCCATTTTAGCACTATAGACTATAAAACAATATCGCGCAAGAAATAGAGGCGCCTGGAAAGATGTATTAGGTCAAGCCGATATCACACAATGCGCAGTGGTGAATTCCGACCAGAAGTTCTTTAAGAAGGCAATATTATGCTTTGGGGATTATTCTCCTAGCATGGCGTTGGAACAATATTATGCAAGAAGAAGAAAAAGAACAAATATTCTTACTGTCACATAGTAAGTAAGGAGATGCTATCTTTCCCTATTGGGAAATACTCTTGAAATAGCAATTCCAACGGGACAATGATGCGAAACATACTTCGGGTAGCATAAGAAAGCTTATCTGCATAGCAGCTCGGGCGTATTGAAATCGCTTGCACAATAAAAACGAAATTTTTTTATTCAGTTGTTGTTGTTTCTGTTCCTATACAAAATAATTCTTATGTGACTATTTTTTTGTGCGTAATTGTATGTTTATTGGTTTATTTTAAGGCAGGTTTTTTATTTTTTTGTTCTCTAATCATATAATTGAATACGAACAAAATAATGAAATTTCATTCATAAATTTAATTCCTTTAAAAAATTTAACATTTTCAATGAAATATAATCGTCGTATAAAAAAAATTTTTTTTGTGTTTGTAAAGATAAGACATTTTTTTACAATTGATTTCGACACACTACGATGAGTCTTACATACATATGTACCTCGAAAGCACACACACAAACATATTGTACAGTATTGTGTTAAAAATGATAAAAAATATGTACTTTAACTGATATAATTGCATGCATGCATACATACATACATACTGTGTACATACATATCTGTTCAATAACCTGATGGATGATAGACCAATCCATTGCGCTTCTTACCTCCCATTCCGGTATACACAAAAAAAAGCAAAAACAAAAAAAAACAAAAAACAAAAACAAAATCAGAACAACTACTCGTTCTACTGATTGTCGTGCACTCGTACTTTAGGAAATAAACTGTACATGAGTACAAAACATAAAAAGAACAAGACGAAGAGGCATTAATGAAAAACTTCCCGCCAAAGTAAAATGAAAATAAATAAAAAAAACAAATGCAAGAAAAATGAAATAAAAAAACAAGAAAAAATATTGTAAATTTCACTCTGGGTAGTGGTAGTAGTAGTAGTAGAAGTAGTTGTAAAATTCCCAAATGCTCTCATTCTCTTTAAATTTTTCGGTTAAATGACAATAACACTGTTTCTATTTCGATTTCTGTTTTTTTCAATCTCTTTCGTATTTATATGCCAATGTTACCAGACAAAAGAAATGCCTATGTACATAGATAACAACAATTAGGCATTTTCATTTTTATTTTTTCAACAGATTTATGTAAACATTAAAGATTATTCCCTGTTCATGCATTTAATAAAAGCGTTTTATAACAAATATTCTTCCAAAAAATATGGCAACACTCTTTCATAACCTGCCCTCTTTCCAAATTTCGTTGACAGCAGCAAATTCAATTGCATTTAAACAGATACCCCATATACTCACACATAGAAAAGCTTTCTTTCGTTTTTTGTTTTTTTTTTTTTGCGAAACTAAAGTAATTACAACAGAAACATTATGAAATTTCAATGCTTCTTCCTAGTTTTTCTATTTCCATCGTCTTTTTTTTTTTGCTCTGTTACAACTACTCTAGAAAGCAAATCTAATCGATAACTACGCATTTGTAGTATTCTTTTGTAATATTTTTTGTTTTTGTTGTTGTTGTTCTCATTGTTGTATGTTCCGTTTTCACACTGTTTCAAAAGAAAAAACGGAAAATTTTTTTACGAAATCCAATTATTTTAATGTTATTATATAAACACACACACATACACACACACACATGCATACATACCCATAAACATACATACAACAGAAACAAATATTTTCCATTTACAAACATTTCTCGCATTTACACATCCATACACACACACCTTTATGCATGCGTAAATATTATTTCGAACTAAAACACACACACACACAATACAAGCATAAACTGTGCTAATTTCTAATGTTTATTTAGTAAGGGAAAGAGAGAGAGTGTATGTGTGTGAGAGAGAGAGAGAGTGGGAAAAAGATATGTAGCTAAACAAAACAGTACACAAAATAGAATTATAAGGGGACCAGACTAGACAATTTCTAAAAAGGTAGCGGTTTCATTAACCGTAAAAATTAAATAAAAAACGAAATTCGTTTTAATTTTCTTACGAAATTTTGGGAAGCCTTTTCAGCAATTTTTCCTTTTTTAAACTGTTTCGTAATGTTTACAGAATTTGTGCATAAAGTTGTGCTAAAAGAGAAATGTAATCTTGATTTGGGAAAGAATGTATAGCGCCAACAAAGCAACGCTATATCTTATCATGAGTTGAAGAAAATCTAATTCGTTTTGGCCTAAACTCTTCACCTCGAAGGATAGATCGAAATGATATGAATGCCAAACTTGGTATCTACATACATAACATAATTGGTCATTACAACCCTACAGTCAGGATTACAACCTAGCTTCTCACACCACTTATGTTAATTTTATCCATGAGTGGCGAGACCTACACTTTAATGTCAATTTGTGGATAACTTTTCATGACAATTTTTTATTTACTCTCAGAGTGTTTGCCCGAAAACTGCTGAGAGGAAGTCGCCGTAGAAATATTTTTCAATATTCTCGTTTTGATGTCTAACCTGGGGTCATTAAGGGGCCTTGGCCATACAGATGATATCTGACTGCAGTAGCTTAGATTTGATGATGTAGAGTTAGATAGGTAGGTAGAGGTGGCTGTAAACCCAAGGACACAATGTCTCCTATTCTCCTAAACTAGACTTAAGCCACTGATAAAGAGAATCAGGCTGCCAATGTCAATGCTTGACAGTTGTTCCTAAATCAACCATGAAGTAAACATCGAAATGCCTTTCTCTTCTCTGACATTCTGCCAAGCTTGTTCCCAGTAATTAAAATTAGTTTCATTCGCTTCCACGTCTCTGCAGCTTCTACAGAAATCATTTGCAAAGTACCCATGATGCATTGCCCCGTCATGATGCCGACAACCATCATGATCGTGCTTCTTTGGAGTTTATACAGCCTTACCATGCGCCGTGCATCCAGTCTTGGCCGGATTTTCTGAGCCATTTAGCTCGTGTTTGGAAGTCAGTGGCTTCATAGCCTCCATTAACCGTTATAATGGCTGTGGCCCTAAAAATTTTCACCGCAGACTATAAGAATTTCTGAAGAAATTCCACTTTCAAGATTTTTCCGTTTCTGAATTTGTGAAAAATAATGCCAAACGGAATACACACGAAATAATTTTTCTTTTTCAATTTTTGATTTCATTTTTTACTTTGGCTGTTCCGTTTCGATTTCAAGTCCATTGGCCTTTTGTCTACTTTAAAGGCAGGCAGGCAGGATACGCCAAAAAAAGGATGCTGCTGCACGAGTATGTGGCACAATTCTTTCTGATGCTTCGTTATTTCCATTGTTATTGTATTTGTGGCCAAAGTTATCAAAGGCTGTGGCACAAGGAAGATGTAGAACTAAGAGCATGGGGTGGTGGTTGGATGTAAAACTTGTTGGTTTTTTTTTTTGTTTTTTTTTGTTTTACTTTTTGACCAACTCAGACACACAATGGTGGCAACAAAGTTTGAGTTGGGTTGAGAAGTTTTTCGTACGTATAGTCTGTTGGTATATAAGTGTTGTTGCTGTTGTTGTTTTGTGATTATTTTATGTGCAATTGTTGCTGTAAGTTTTATGAAAAGTTTTCTGGAGGTGGAGATGAAGGGTATCAACATTATGTGAAGAGATTTCTTTCGCTTTATATCTACCATTTCCATTTTAATAACATTTAGACGTCTTTATAGCTATTGTTGCTGTTTTATGGTACTTTTGTTATTATTCTAGTCACACTCACACACACATCCAGATACACACACATTCAGATACACACTGATATACTCGTAATACAAATGCAAGGATATCTTGTATTCATATACATACATACACACATACATACATACATACATACATACATACATACATACATACATATGTATATATGCGAGAGTACCATGTAAATAAATCAAATTCTAGGGAGTTTTTTTTTTACTATATTTTTGCCTTTTTTCTTTCTCTCTTCCCTCGATATTTATTTATTTATTCTTTTATGTTTTTATTATTGTTGCTTTTTATGCTCTTGACTAGATGATGATGATGATGATACATAACATAACATAAAAAGTTTGCAATGAAAGAGTATGTGGAGTGGAGGCTATAGTGAGTTTCTATATTTATTATACGACGACATATTTCTAGGGACATCATCAGTCATCTTAAGTACAGTGGTGAGAATTTAATTTTATTACAATACGCACATCAAAAAAAAAAGAAGATCTCGTGTATATCTACACTATAAATGATTTGTTTTTTGTTTTTGTTTTTATTCCGCGCGGCTCTCTTATGAAAGCTGATAGGTTAGGTTAGGTTAGGATGCTAAGGTTAGGTTAGGTGGCGGAACTGCCGATATTAGCTTGACTCCGATAGTAAAAGTTGGTCTTATAGGATCCGATTAATAGCAACTAATTAGGTTTTTTTAGGAGCATTTTGTATTATTTTACCACAGTGCTTCTCGACTTAGGATTTATCACTGACTTTCTCCTTTTCATTTTTTATCATTTATTTTCATACGATTCAAAGTATTTGTATCAAATATTTATCATATTTATTGATATTTAAATCAAACCATTGTTAAACGATAACAAAAACAATCTCAAATAGCTACAGAGATAGGTGGTGCCAAAATTCGTTTTACATTTTAGGTTACCAAAACCAAGTGTCATGCTCGCAAAAGCTACTCTTTTGTTTTGTATTTCTTTAAGGTAGAAATCTGTAGTCAAACTGTAAAACAATTGATCGATTTCGTTGATTTAGTGCCTTCCAAACTGTCAAATTTATTTCTGCCTTGTTAGGGGCCGCTACTTTCAGCCTTGACCACATATAACACCGGATTTTATTAAAATTAAATCCCAATTTCTCCAATAATTTTTATCCTCAAGACTCGAAAAGGCGCCGTTATTTGTGAATTCATTTCATTTTCCTTGTGTTTCATGTTCTTTTACTTGTTGTATGTAAAACTAGATATGATAACAAGCATGCGTATTTGAAAAGGGCGCGGAATCGTAATAATTTGAAAAAATTACGTTAAAAAAGGAGGATATCATAGACAGATGATAACAACAATAACAATAAAAAGCATCCTACAAAAAAGGATGCCTTTAAAGGCACACACACAATCTACAAAAATTTGTACGGAATTTAGAAAACAATGAAAATTTTTTCGAAAGTTATAATCAAGAAAAGGTCTTTGAACCTAAAAAAGTTTTAATAAATGGATGAACAGTCACCGTAGTCTCGTAGGTATGTAGTGTGTTGGCTTATTAGATACTAACCCGTGGTTCAAGCCCCAGCTCAGACATCTCTCATAAACAAAGTCTTGAATTGTTCTCTAAAGAAATATGGGCAATATGTATGGAGCTCTCTATGGATAAACCACACGTGTAAACGTTTCACTAGTAATGGTTATCAGTAATCCAAGGACTGGAAAGTGTCTATGAAAAATCACCCATTGGAACAATACTCGCTACATTTTCTACAGAGTTCAACAAAGTCTGAATCTATAAATTGTTTGTTAATTTTTAATTAAAAAAAGTGTTCATGCATCTGTCTGTCTGTCTGTCTAGGTGCTTGAAAGCGACACTCGACAACTCGAGTTCAGAATAAATTAAGAAATAAATTCAACGTTTTATCGATAAATAAACGCAATTCCTGCTCAATTGCAGTCACATGATATTTTAAGTAGAAAAAAGAAAACTCAAAAAAAAAAAAAAATCACACACACACACACTCAAAATAAAATCACAGCAACATACATAAATGGCAAAGTGTTTTTGTTGTTGTTGTTGTTGTTTGTTGCTGTTTTAGATTTAAAATTATAATTCTGTTGGAAATTAAGTTCAATAAAATTGTCCAGACATTCGATTGGGATCTTCTATTATTTTTATGGCTTTATAAGGCGGCGGTCATGTTTAAATGAGTTGCACATACAAATTTATTTTTTGTTATTATAGTCGTAGTTGTAGATGTTGTTGCTGTTGTTGTAATTTATTTTAAACTAAACAAACAGACACCAACATCAACATCATCATCATCATCATCATCATGATTGTTGGTGGCAGTCAATGCACTCGTCAATGCACAGTTCAAAACACAAAAAGTGCCTGAAAAAAAAAATTTTTTTTCTTTGAAAACAACCCAAGAAAAAATTCGCAAAGCTGTTGGCCCGCCTTTGATATTGTAGCGCCACTACCGCCACCACTACGTCTCAGCCAAGGCAATCATGATAATGATCATCATCATCAGACGTGAGGATGGTTTGATATTTAAAGTGACGATCGTTTAGTGTTATAAGTGCTCAACTGTTGGATGATTTTGTTTTTGTTTTCTTTTTTCTTCTTCTTGTTTTCTTTTGTTGGACTGGCTGAAGTTGTGATGTTTTATGATTTTCGTTTTTCCTTTCATTTTTTTTTTGGGACAAATGGGGGTATTTAAAGTGTCTGAGAGAGAATAATAAAATTGTATTACGAAACTGTGATATTTTTCAAGGAAACTTGTTTAAACTTCACTTAATTTTGTTCGCATTCTAATCACTCATAGGTGTTTAACTGCCAGTCTGGGTCTTCAATAAAAATTTACAATTGGAATCGTGCAAAGAGAGAGAGAGAGAGAGAGAGAGAGTGAGAGAGAGAAGAAAACTGGTAATAATCACAACTTTGCTTGGACTGTAAGACGGATATGAAAGACTCTTTTAAGAAACTGCGGGAGTTTCCTTATTACCATCATTCAGTCTTATAACCCGGGGTCATTTAGGTTTTCACTGAATGAATCCAGATCCTGAACCCCCCAAAATGAATCGAATGTGGAATCTTTTCGAACAACTGCCGCATATTTATCCGACAGTAAAGCGGCCATTAGATTGCAAGACAATGTGTACGCGACATCTAAGATTGTCTAAGAATGCCGGGTGTCCATCTAAGGAACCTCTGGGTCTCTGGGTGTTTACACCAGGAAACTAGGAATATCTTCTGCAGAAGCTATAATAACCAAGCAGAAGAGACCACATGTCCGATGCTTACAGGCTTAAGAAAAAAGGTGATTTGAGGAATATCCACTTATGAATATAAGACATTTGGCATGGTTGAGTGCCAGATTAACCTCTGCATTAACCCGGGGTGCGTTTTGGCTTTTTCCAAACCTTTTATACATTCGTCCCTATCATTGCTCTCATGTTATCATTAATGATCTAGATTGGCTTATAAACAATCATGCAAATAAAACTGCAAATTGGAGGAAAATTGTGAGAGAATGATATTTTATTTCAAAAAACATCCACATCTACCCTGATTTCACATTTATATTGAATTTATATCTGGCTGGCTTAAGTTTAGATAGGTTCCTCGTTTGTTGTGCTTACAATAAAAGAAAAAAAAACACCAACAACAACATATTAATGAAGTCATCCCTCAATTTTATCAAGGATGGATTGTTTGTGGGAATCTTCCCCCTAAACATACAAATTTCTTCAATCCTTAAGTATGTTTATTGTCTAGTGTTGTTATTGGTTTTGTTGTTGTTAAATTTATGGTCGTCGCTGATACTTCTTTTTTTATAAAAAAAAAAAAAAGCTCTCATGGGGAAAGAAGCACAAGTTCATTGAATTCACCAAAAATTTCTACTTAAAACTCAAGGACATTATCGTTCAACATCGTTGTTCATTTACGTCTCTTTTCAATATGCGATTCGCATTATGTTTCACAATTAATTTCATGTTGTTGTTGTTATTATTGTTGTTGTTATTGTTGTTGTTCACATTTTTGTATTCGCTTTCATTGTTGATTTAATACCAAAAACAAAAACAAAAACAAAAACGACAACAAATTAAATAAAATCGAGGCGCTCATAACGTACAAAACAAAAAATTCTGAAATTCGAATTGGAATTGGAATTGGAATTGGAATTGGAATTGAAGAAATAAAGAAACATTTGCAGTTGGCATTGCAAAAAACAAAAACAACAACAACAAAAATTTGTCAAAATTTTAAATGTGAAGTTTAATGACAACAGCAATAACAACAAAAGTTCGAGACAAAATTTGAAGAAAAAGTATGTTTAATTAAAAAGCTTGTTTTTGTTTTAATATTGAGGCTTATGAACCTTCTAAGCACGATTTATAAAAATTTTATCGAGAACAGGCTAGAGTATAATCGCAGATTAAACATATTCTATAAGCCTACTGACAAATCTTGAAGACGGCCGATATAGTCAATGAATTTATTTATTTTGATATCAAGCTGAAGATTAAGCGTAGGTTCACTCTTGCCAAGAGGTGCTACTATGGTCTCAATAGGCTAATGGAGTAGAAGAGACCTCCCGTACTTCTTTATGGCGCAAAAGCATGGACCGATTCAACAGCCTTGAGAGTATTCGAGAGAAAAGTCCTACGTAAGATCTTTGGTCCAGTGCGATTTGGCGATGATTTTAAAGTGAATAACATACATACGTACATAATTGGTCATTACAACATTTCAGTCTGGTATACGACCTCGATCTAGTGGCAGCATCTACAGTTTAAAGACGATTCCGAAGGACAGATTTGTGGGAAACTTTTCGTGGCAATTTTTTTATTCACTCTCAGAGTTTTTACCAGAAATCTGCTGAGAGGAAGTCGCCTAAGAAATATTTTTTAAACCGTGGTCTTACGGCTAATAAACCTACTAGACTACGGCGACTTAGAGTGAATAATCCCAATTATAAATGAAGGTGGTAGAGACCAATTGGTGCACAACCCTCGCGGAAGTATTATGTTCTAGGATCATAGCCATATTGTTTAGCGATCAAGGGAATCGAACATTTTTTTCAGGTCACAACAAAAAACCTGAAGCGTAATATTTTTCAACTGAATTTTTGACAGAAAATAATTGACATTGTAGCTGATGATTTATGCTGGAAGCACGACAGCTGAACAAAAAATTTCTTAGAAATTCTAAAAGTCATTGGCCTGCATTTTTTGATATTTAATTGGTCGTTTTTTCTTTTCTTTTTTTTTTTAAGAAATTATCATAAACGATACGGAAAAAATATCCACAATGTTTGTTTTCTTTCATTTTTTGTTTTTTTTTTTTTTGTTTTGCTTGTATTAGAACAATTAAAGGAAGCTCTTTGTACTCAAGTTGAGTTCGTTTCTTTTGTACATATTTTTGGCATTTAATTTCGAAATCGTTCATTCTGTTTATTCATGTGAATTTAGACAAAATTCATCATCAACAACAACATCATGAAGGCATACATTTGTAATGAAATGACTCAATTAAACAAAAAATAAAAAAAATTATTTTTTTTGGTTTCAAATTTGCCGGTTTTAAGGAAGGAGGTCATTGTCTGGCAGATAAATGACTCGAAAACCTTGAAATTGTTTTGAAAGTGATTTTTTTGAAATTTCTTTGGAATTTGGCTAGACGAAATCTTTATTTAAATTTAACAATAAGCAAGGGTGGTTATTTGTTTTTTTATTTTTAAATTTTGGTTGTCTTTGTTTCAGTTTCATTAATCAAATTTGTTCCAGCTAAGCAGGTTATTGGTTACAGTTTATGGTAGAAGTTACAATGATATTAGATTCATCCGTCATTGCCTAGATATAAGGCTATCAGCCAGCATTTTTGTGATTAGGAATAAAGAACTTTTCAGTTGTAATATTTTCACGAGGGGTGGTAATCTTCGTTGTTGATTTCAAAGTCTCTAGGGCTGCAGGACTCAGGAGGCCTTCTAGGGTGTCCTTTTTACTACCATTTGCGTTTCCACATTTTTTGATGGATCTGTTGCTGCTGAATTCTCTACCAAGAATTCAAACATTTGAAGAATATTGGCAGAAAATTGATCAGACAAGTGAGAACGCTATATCAAATGTATGAAAACTATAAAACAGTCCAGAACTTGCCTAGACAAATTACTATTTGTTGATCTAATGAAGACTTCTCCTTCATTGAAATACATTCCAGATTACGGTAAATATATTTGATTCTTTGCCCAAAAATTCATATGTATGATACCTCAGTGATGAGAAATAGGCAATGGCTTATTGACAGTGTTCTTAACTGCACAACAAAGGCTCAATATTTAGAAAAAACTCAACATTTTTAAATACATGCTCATTAATAAACATTTAAACGGTATTTTATGTTTTACAAAGGTTAACATAATTATTTTTGGCCCTTGATCCAAAATGTGGGTTCTGTAGCAGTAGAATCTAAATCCAGACTTTGCACCTTTAACCACGAATTTTACAGTCTTCATGCCAAAGCACAGATTGTTTTTGGTCCTAAAAGAACCACTTTTTTGGCGTCATCTATGTATTCATAGAAAATTAAATGGCGGTAGACCACGTCAAAACCTATCAACCGTTATACTCTTGAAACATTTCATCAGTCAATCAAGTCTGATAAGCAATCGGAAATCATAACAGAAATCGAATTTGATTGGGTTTAATGACTGCAAAACAACTTTAGTTTCGATAACTATAAAACAGTACTAAATGAACCGTAAGCATCGATTGCCGGCAAAGGATAAGTTAGTATAAGAAATCAAGAGCCAATAAAAACTGAAATAAAATTGTCCACTTACCTGGATCAACTTCTCATTTCAGCTGTA
>QOCX01000612.1:0-22375 GCA_005959815.1 Sarcophaga bullata | reverse complement strand
AGCAATTTACAGCATTATTGCTTGGAGTACATGGATTCATGGAGCAGAAACAATAAGAAATCATTTCATCAAATCACTCCCAAGCAGTACTCGCCGCATTACCTTCATCTCTATAGAAAAACCCACTTTCCTAGAAGATTTCCACACGAATTGTTATTTTTTAATTCAAAATTTTATAAACAAAAAAAAAAAGGAAATTAAAACTGAACTATTTTGTACGAAGTGACACACCCCGTTCTTTATAGTTGTTTTTTTTTTTTTGGTTGAATTTCTTATTATTCTTCTTCTTCTTCTTCATTCTTTTTTTGCTCTTCGTAACACAATATTTAAAGAACAAGTCTTGCTTTCTTTCCCGCTTTCCTTATGGAATTTTGTGTCATCATCATCATCGCAACATCATTTGACATGGCGCGCTTCGGTTTTTTTTTTTGTTTCTTTTTAATGAAAGCAGCAACAACAATAACAACAAATAAAAATCGTAAATATTTTCTCTACCCGCATTTGTAAATCAAACACTTGAAAGTTGTATAGAAAACAACAAAAAAAAAAACAAAAACCAAACGATGCAAATGCAATACAATCAACCAGACAAACTATGTACATGCATACCCACATACATACATACATACATAGAAGATATATACATAAACAATAAGAACAACAAAATATAAAAAACTTAAATATACACACACTTACTCTTACTTACTCGTACTTACTCGTATTCGTATATAAAAATTTTTACTACAATTCGATACGAATGAGTATTTCTACGTAAAGCTCATTCCATTCACAAAATTTCTGTATTTACATACACAAACACACACACATGCAGTATGTATATACACATTTAAGCATGCAGACGTAACGTAAGAATACAAAAACAAAAACATCAATTGCAAACGAAAATGTACACGAAAAGAAAAAAAAAACATGCAAAAATGCTGCAATTGACATCAGAGGTCATCGTACGATTCTATACAACGGAGATGATTGGTATAACAAGAGAGCAACAACAGAGCCAAAGTGAAAAACGAAACAGCAGTGAGTACAGATATCTACTTTATGTACACGAATGAGTAAGTTTTGGAAAAGAGAACGAAATGTTGTTGCGGTTGCTGTTGTTGTTGGTTGATGCTATAATACTGAAACTGGTATTGGGTTTGTTTTTGCAGCATCAACACTAATAAGAAAAACAACAACAACAACCAAATAATCGGAATCATTGCCGTCATCGTAATGGACTGATGGAATTTGAAAAATGCGCGCGCTTAAAACTGCATGTGGCTGGTTGGTACAATCCAAGTACATAAACAAACTCACACATGCGCACACATGCACACACATACGTTTATACAAGAAAAGGAAATGTTATTAGAAGCATACATACATACATATATTTTAGGGTTACCAGCTTGAACATCATTTACAATATTCTGATTGTATTGTACAACTAAGATCGAGGTTTTTTTCTTCTTTGGACAATTGTCAGAAAAAGTGCATCATTTACTATCATTAACTGAATCCAAATTCATAATGAAATTGACTTTTAAAACGCTGAAGATGTTCACGGCATAATTTTCTATTTTTAAAAATTATGCACCGTTTACACCAAACAGGGCTGGCCAACTGAATTTCTGGCCATAAGTGTAGACAATACATACACGTTGTAGAAAATAATTTAATCTAATACTACTACCGCTATAACTAACACCATAATGGATTTACTTTTACTATGTGCACATGTACACAGATAATGTCTCTCTCTTTCCTTCTCTCTCTATCTTGCACTCTCTTCTCCCGTTGACCTAAGGCATTAACGCAATGAAAGATTCCTAGGGTAACCTAAATTGCTATTAAATGGCACAAGTGCTGAAAGAAACACAAAATATTTAAATAATCGTAACGATATAAAATGGAATTGAAACAATCCTTATATAGGCAGACACACATACACACACAACTAAAAACTGAAAAAAAAAACAATAACGAGGTGAGAGGAGGTGACTCTGTATGAGTGCATGCATGTAGCCTAGCTGTGACTGAGAGCAGGAGAGCAAATATTTTTCATTAATTGAAAATAAGAATTCTGGTGGGAAAAATTTTTGCAAATTTTTAAGCGGGTAAAATTTTTGTATTTCTCTTTGTGTGTTCGTATGAGAGTTTGTGTGCGTGTATGTATGTGTTTTTTTAATAAGAAAATTAAATAAACATTGTTCACACATTATACGTACCTTAAATGTAGAGAAAAATTTTTGTAGCATTTGACCCATTTATGAAGAGTATACATTTATAGATACATTTGGACGGGCTTACATCCATCCATGCATACATACATAAATCAATAATTTCTTTTCATATAAAATTAATTCCCTTACTACCAACGGAATTGTTTTCCATCGCAACTTCTGACCGTAATTTATTTTATTTCGTCCAGAGTCATGAATAATTAGGATTCCAATTGAAATTCTGATCATTGATTAAAGCACTCTGCAGTTTCCGCAATTCTTAGGGCTGATAGGCGCTCAAAGCAGTGATAGGAAACCACAGCCTAGATATACGGTCTGAACATGGCACTCTCTGGTCATTGTTTTATCAGTGTTATGTGAAAAGATTATGTCTTCCATGCCATGACATAACACATGATTTAGGGGAGGATAAGATAATTCCTCGTTTCTATATTAATTGTCCAACGTTTCAGGCCTCTTCTAAATTTTTTGTTTACTTTTTCGACACTAGCGGATTTAGTTGTGTTGGCTAGATCACTATCTCTTTTGCATCACAACTGACAATGATCACATGAAGAATTCACACTCAATAGGCCTGTTCATCAGTGTCAAGTCAAAACGCTTTTATTTAGATTCGGTTTTTGTTTGCCTTGGGATCAAAAATCAGTCGATAGTCCTCTTTCTTCTGTAGTTTGTTTGCCTTTCCAAAGTTGAAGTCGTCGACACCCTATTGAAATCCCACGAATAAAGAGTTTAGCTGTACTGACTATTAGAAAACTCCTGTCAAAAGATTTTCAAGAGATTTTTTTCTGTAATTTTCCAACATTTTAATCGCAAATGTTTTAAAGATTTTTGGAAATCATTTTTTCGGAATTAAGTGTTAAATACGACATTCAACATTCAGCATTATTGGACTTTTCCTGTATGGAAGTTTTTAAAAGCTAGAGTTGATGCAGTTTAGTGGATACAATTCAATATTTCAGTATTTTCGCATGTCAATATCTGTTTCATGTATTTGTTGTACATTTTTGTCGCGCTTAAAACTGAAAGAATTTTTTTACTCATTAAAAGATGACTCCATAGATGTAACGTTCCAAATTTGGATTGTTTCCCTACCATCTTCTTCTCGACCATATTGATATGCTTCCGAACTCATTCTACTTAAACAGACATAACGACTATTCGCAGAAGGAAAGATGCTGCACAACCATATCATCACCAACACCAATACTATTACCATTGCCACTGCCACCGCTATTACGTTACACATTCATTTCAATTCGCTTGAATAGCGTACAAATTTATTGTAGTTGTTGCACTAACTAAACCACGTTGCATATTTTTATTTTATTTTTGTTGTTGCTCTTCTTCTTTTTGTTACTATTCTCGTACTACTATATTTGCCACATTTTTTTTTCATATAAATACTGGAGTTGTCTCATGTTGTTGTTGTTGTAAATAGTTTTTGGTGTGGTCGTTAAACCAGACTTCGTTTGGCATGCCTGTATACATTTCTAAGTACATACATATCGTTCGTTGTGCATTATTTATTTGTTGCAGCAGAATGTACTCAATCGCACATACATATTCCCACTCTCGTACGTCTCTGTCAAACTCATACAGTATGTCGAGTCATTGCCTCAACCAACCGCCAACTCGAAGTTCCCACCAGCAGAATGGCTGTAAAAATACCAGGGAATGAAGAAACGGACGAACGAACGAACGAACAAACGAACGAATACACAAATGAAAACAAAATGAGAAGAAAAACAAGAACAAAAAACAGAAAATTTAAAAAAAAGGAAGAATTCAAATAAAAAATCAATAAAACGTAGTAAAAATCTGCTGCACTCTAAGTTATACACATATACACACACACACACACACACTCTGTATGTGTAGAATGCGCTGTATAGGACAATGCTAACGATGTTAATGTTGTCGATGTGGAAGCTGATGCTGGTGCTGATGCAACACAGAGAAGAAAACAGACAACAACAACACTGTTGATGTTAAGTTGCATTGCGTAGTATTGGAACTCGAATAGAAGCAAAATTTAAAAATCAAAAGAAACAAACAAACAAACAAAAAAAAACAAAAAAATTACAAGAGGCCACAAACTGGAATTCTGTGTATATTTATGCAGCATGTAAGGCATGCAACAAACTTTTTCACTGGAATTCCATACCTCCGGTGTTCTTCGTTGCGCTCGTTCTCATCATATTTCATTTGCTCGTTTCGTTTCGTCGTCGTAAACTATACCGTTTGCATTGCAAAGTGTATAACGATGGTGATGATGATGGAATACATACGTCACTGATGGTCTCACTGGAATTTAAGGCGAGGTAGGCCATGTTTGGCGCGTAACTTTGCATATGTACTCACTCGTTTATATGCATGTATACATAGATATATAAATGTATGTATATGGAGTATGTACTACTCATATACTGCAATTTCATTTATAATTACTACATGAGTATACAGTGTTGTCGTGTTTGTTTATTTCTAACCAAAATGAGTTATTTTTTATTTTCTTGAAGATATGCAGATTTTTCTGGTCATGGTTTTTGTTGTTGTCAAAAAATGTAATTTAATTAATTATTAATTGTTAACTAAACATGAATTTAATGTTGAAGAAAATAGAAACAAACGATGAATTTAAAACTTTGGGATTTTTTTCTGTTAAAAAATTACTTCAGGAGTTGATTATAAAATTTTTCTCTTCCTGGTAACACTGATAATTGGAAAAATTTTTTTGTTCACTTGACAAAACAAATGTTTTTAATTAATTCGCATATTCTTTTTTCGTGAGAGATTTATTTGTATACAAATGAGAATGAAGCAAATGGTTTGAGTTCTACTCAAATGGTTTTTGTCTTTGATACGATTTCCTCTTCTATACAGGGTGGTATATTTAGAAAATGATTAAAAACAAAAGGTTGTGGTATGGGTTTTGTTTAGCAAATATTCTTTTCTGTTGGGTTTATTGTTGCAATCGATAAACGATTAAAATTTTGAATTAGAAAATACATCTCTTGCGTACTAAGAAGAAGAAGAAGAAGAAGAAGAAAAAAATTAAACTCTACTTGAGATTTACGAAAAAGAAAGCTTGCATAGTGTTTTCTGTCTGTATCCGAATATAGAAGGCAAAATAAATCCTTTAGTTTCCAAAACATGACAAACATAAGTGTGTTTGGATTAAGCTCTGGTGTACATAGAATTCTTATTGTACTAGATCGTAATTGCTTGAATCACTATTATTTGAGCGTGTTTCATAGATACGATTTAAAAAATACGTAGGCTGCAGCAAATATTATTATTAGTTTTACTACTGATAATAACGTAACTCCGGTTAAAAGCTATTCAGGTTTCGTCAATATTGTCTTTGTAGCTTAATAGACTGGATGACCGAAGGCAAACTACATACATATGTATGTGGACTGTGAAAGTGAAATTGTTCTACGAAAATGTGATAGAAAATGATCTAAGAACTCATGCCGTAGATAAATGGAAACCATGCTAGCGTCAACTAATGGTGCAAGGACGCGTGATACAGTGAAAAAAATTGTCATCATGCCCTTCACATAATTCAGAGACAATAACATAAACAACTCGTAAGCAAATTTACTATTCGATCAGTAAAAAATCCCTTGCTACTGCACCTAATTCACTTTCATAGCGGGACGTTGTTTCTCGGCAACCGCAAAAGGACCTGCTGTCATCCCAGGCATAGCTACAATTTCTATGAAAATTTAATTAACGAATCTAAATCAAAGCAAAGAAATAATAGGAGGAGGAAGGTGCTTCGTGACAACCTCGATATTCATTAAAGCATTAACTCGACTATTAGAATCATTTTGATTCTAACAGCTCGCCAAAAGGCCTACGTGTATTGGCTGAGTTACTGATGTCTGGAAAAAATGTAGACGCTGTCAACAAGCTATTTATCGCTATAAGTTAAGCAGCGTAAGCACCATAATAATTTCTTAAGGCCCATATAAGAAGAGTTATGTGATAGAAAAGCATTCAGGTAGTACATTGGAATGTGTTATGGACAATCAGAATCGATTTTCAATACAATAATAAAATTTAATTCGAATTGTTCGAAAACTTGTATAAGAAGAGGAAATTTTATCGCTTCTTAACAGACTGACTTTCACGGCTGTCTACGGTAGTTTTAAGGCTATAGTAAGATGCCTTTTGCGTGGTCCAAGTTTTCTCGCAAAATAACTACGTTTTTCGTTAAGCGATAAGGTGGGCAAAAGCGAAAGAAATTTTAAAAGAAAATTCAAAAGACATTTCAATTTGAATTAATCTATGAAGGACACTTTATTTATTTGGTTTGAAAAAAAAAAATTGTACATAAAATTAGCACTTTTTCACAAAAATTTTATTACAAAAATTTAATGTTTTTTTCATTTCTTTCCTCTTATAATGTTTATAATAAATAAATACAAGGTGGATTTGTTTAATACATTCAATTATTATTTTTTGTTTTGTTTTTTTTTGGTTTTTTGCTTAATTTTATTCAAATATTGTTTAAGATTTAATTGAAGAAATCTAAAACGGTGTCATTGGCACTGAAATCTCGGCAATATCTTCAGTTTCACTGTAAGAAAAGCGTAAGCAAATGGAAATCGAAATACAAAAAAAAACAATTTTAAACATTGAACTTTTAAACGATTTAATGAATGGCAAATCAAATGAATTAAACAATAACAAAACGAATTATTTTTTTTTTTTTGTATTTTTTTGTATTTTAAATAAAACAAAAAGAAGAAAAAGAAAAAAGAAACCAATAAACAAACAACAGTTTTTTTTTTTTGAAATGAATTTATAAATTTGCTACATACGCTTCCTCCTCAATACGACGAAGAAAATTTTGTATTTGATTGTTTTTACCGATCAGGGCATACAGGGAGCCAAATCCATGGAAGGCAACTAATAAACACACCACATAGTTAATGTGCGTCTTTTCGCCGCGATAATAATTAATAGCAAACGAACACAAACACACCAGCCACGACATCAAAGTGTAGCTAAAGAATTTCCAAAATGATCTGAAGCTACGTATTCGAGAAAAATTAAAAAAAAGAAAATTCAATGAAATTAAATGAAACGTTTCTTCTTCTTTTTTTTTTAATTATTCCATCTTACCGATTCTTTGAAACAACATCAATCATTTTATTAATACAGGTATCACCGGTAGCTCCCGCAATACCTTCACTCATTCTTATTAGCGACAGAATATAGAAAATGCCACTAAAAACACACGCCAATATAATTGGCACATACAAATAGGCCACAATGGAGAAATTACGCGCTGTAAAATCGAGAGCAAAAAATTATAGGCAAGTTATTTAAGATCTGAGAGACTTACGATCAAACCAGCACGTGTCATGGCCAAAGACAGGCTTATTGTTGTAATAATCGAAGCTTACAAAGAAAGACCAACAGGCAGCTATCAAAACAATCGGAAAGAAAATGAACCAGAACATCAATTTGCTGAGAATAATGCCGAAAAAGCTCAAATAGAAATTGAAGCTAATGAAACTTAAGATATAGAATGACAGGATCAGGTAGAGTAAGGCAAAACTAGCTGTAAACAAATCGAAAAGTAGACGTTATGTTTTGTTATCCCAAAAAAAACAGAGACGCAACAAAAGTAAAATACTTTTAGACTTACTTATTGAGACACCCAGTACTTACGTATTTTCGAGCAGGCATATTTTGTCATATCGGCTGGATTTGTTAGCGTTAAATGTGCCAACAGTGAATAACCGATAATTATGCACAAACAATATGACTTAATAGCCACTCCGTAGAATGTATTTCTCATTTCTGTACAGAATAAGTAGACAAAGAGTATTATGATCATACAAATCACAGTTATAATCAGACCTGAAATTAAAATAAAACCGATTATTAGAAATTATTAGAAAATCTATACAAACAATACAAGTTTCAAGGAAGCAAATACAAGGTAGAGCTCGCACATAGGCAAGACAGACTAAACTAGCAGACACTGTCATAGATACAAACTAGTTCGCAGGGTAAACGATGCAATCCAAAACAAACAAAAATTTAAAAAGGGAATTTTGGAATTTGGAATTTATCTCGCACATTAGTATTTTATGTCTTTGCATAATCTTGTTGGAACCACATGGGATTGGAGAGTTCCAATTCGTCCAGTTCAACTATAAGAAACTTGTTGAGCTTGGCTTTCGTTTGTCTCTTACATTAGTCGTTTAGCCTACAGTGTTCTTGAAAAAATAAGCTCTCCTGAGACGCCATTGCTTATGATAGCTTGTGATGGAAAGTTTCATTTTCCATTTGATCGTAGTTTACACGATCTTGGTGATCAACGACTATTTACTAACGTACTATTTGGGCTTTTTACGGGAATATCTTCAAATCTTTAACAAAATGTCTCTATAAAGACAAGTGTTTGATAACCAGTTGGATGATACGTCGTTGGACCAATTATTCGAGGCCCTTAATGACAGCAATTTAAGTACAGTGGTGCCATTATCAACAGAACAGAACGGTTCCTTCCTCTCCTACGCCGAAGTATTTATTCAGTGCCCAATTGTCGCGATATGTCTGGTACATCTCTACCAATACAAAAATTGAACAAGATTTTTTTTGGTTTTTTTTTTTTTGTTTTTTGTAAATGTATCAGTTTCTGTTCATCAATTGTTCATCAATTCATTCAATTCTATTGTATGAAGAAAATGAATGAAAGCAGAAGGTTGGTTGAATGGCCTGAATGTCTATCCAAATGGCCATTTTTTCTTTATCGAATATGAATAGTTTCGCACTTCATAAATTTCATTAGATGTCTTGCTTTTATCTGAAGCCATTAAGTGGAAATGAAAATCATTTTGATTTTATTATCGAAGTTTTTTCATTTTTAATTTCGTTTATATTGGCATGAAATAAATCATTTTGTATGTCAGAAGAATTCAATCAATTTGTGGCAAGTGTAGCAAAAACATGTGTAAGATTATTAAATATTGTGGTAAATAAAATCAACAATTAAATTGAAAAAAAAAAGTTAATAATTTTTCGTATAATTTAAACACTTTACAAGTGGTTGCTTTTTCTTTTAATGAGTTCCATAAAATTTTGGGGGGCATAATGGAAGTTCCTTTTTATTAATTCCGTTATTTGTTGACTATTCAGTTTCACATTCAGTAAGTGAATGCATGCTTACAACTATAAAAAGAAAAATCATTATTTGGGTCCTGATTAACATCAGGAATAGATTCAGTTTTTGACTATCAGAATTGATTTTTTAAACATTCGCGGCAAAAATCAACTGTGAGATAACTGTTGACAGCTAAAATATGAGAAATTTAAACCCGCACTCGTTATAGCAGTTCCATTAGGATTATGATACTTAATCGCATGTTTGAAACCACTTTCCGATGAAAGTCCAATTATGGACTTGTGAAGCGGATGTTCGAAACAGAGATCGGCAATAAATCGTTTTTTCGCCACTCATGACATTTTGATTATAAGTGAGTCAACAATATTGAAATTTAACTATGTTTTCTGATTCATTCGTACTAACTACAGCGTTGATTTATAAGCACAGGTTGCAACGAGTATGCGTACAACGTTGACATCAAACTCATACCATTCGAAATATGTTTGATTGATAAGCAATTCCATTTGCCTTACAAAAACAAGCCCTTATTTAGACTAAGTTATTCTTGCATTTACAATAAAAGAAAAAAGACACATAAGCATAAAAGACAGAGCAGCAAGCAGAGCAAACACACAACCTTCTAGTGAGTATTTTAGTGTTCGTATTCGAATCATACTTATTTTGTCATTCGTGTATATGAATGTTGAGTCTGGGAGAGTCGAAATCAACAACATCATACGTGTTGTTGAGTATGAATATGATGAGTACTTCAAACTTTGAATATGAGGTAGAAGTTCCATGATACTAAAATAAGTATGAATGCGTTTAAGTATCAGAAATTATGAGTATGATTCGATTCTCCTCATCTTTTTGAATACTCACTGCTGATCTATGGTTCGTAATCACTTTCCGATGAAAGTCTTATTATTGGATGGTCAAGGACAGCATGTCGAATGCCCTCGTTATTACTGTATTTGCATATGAAATTTTATTTATTATTGTTGCAACTGTTGTATGGCAAAATGTTGCATTTAATTGAATAAAATGAGATGACAACCTTATTGTATGGGAACCAATGCAGCAGGTTGAACAGAAAACAATAAATTTATTAAAGCACCGCTTGCTACTACTCAACTCTAAAACAATTACGGCAGAAAGTGAGTATAAAATTACATTATTTTACTCATTATTCGCTAAATATACAATACAATTGTAGGGTAATATTAATGCAAGTAAATAATTACATTTAAATAGTAAATACAGGTCAAAGAAAGAAAAAAAAATTATTCTTGCAACTGGTTGGTTGGTAGTACAAAATAAATTTTTTTTTGCGAATTTTATAAAATTTATACCACAATGGAATTTTCAGATATTTTAGATTAATTTTGATCAAATTCTAATAAACATTGCCTAACTACAGCAGACAATTAGTAAAAAAAAAGGAAAGAGGGTGAGTGCTTTACTCATAATTTTAAAATTGTTTTTCTTCCGGGACACACTCTGATCCTATCCCTCCTAGAAAGCCTTAATTCTATTGCTTTCTGCCTAAGTAATAAATAAAATAAAAGCAAAATATTGTTTTAATGTGAACAAAATTCTTTTTGAAATATGATTGACAAGATAATGAGAATCCTGAATATTTATTTCATATTGGACTAGTGATTTTTCACTGCCTATGCCATAATTTAAAAGAATGAAAACAAACTTTTAAAAAAACGTCAGACTCTACTTATTTCTTATTAAAATACTTAAAAAAATTTTCACAAATGTTTTCTTTCTTTGTAAAAAACATGTTGAAGTAGTGGAGGCAACTAAAAATAAATAAATTAAGCATGAAGCAGACTTTCCATATACAATTTATTCTTTAACAAAAAAAAAAAACCAAAATATTTATAAGAAAAAAAAAACTAACACAACAACAACAAAAAAAGTTAAAAATAAAAATAAAAACAAATAAATAAATGGAAAAACCATTAAATATGGGATTTAATTGTGTTTAGGATTGTAGGTGTGAAAATAAAATATGACCATAGGGATTCGATTTGATGAACAACCAAAAATGGATTTTTAATTATTTATTTTGAATAAAACATTTGAAAAATGTTGAAATAAATTAAATGCAATTATGATTTTAATTTTAATTTTAAACAGAAAAAAAAGAAACGATTTTTGAATGATTTTGTTTTACTTACATATCGCATAAGTCCATTCGAGTACCCCCAATACAAACGGCAGTCTTTCTGGTACACAAGCCAATGGTTGCCAATGCCAATGCGTTAAGACACTTGCATTGCTTTCTGATTCATCACTTTCAGGCAAAGCCGTATAGCAATAGTGTTTCGTGAACAACGTGTTTTTATAGGCAATTGTGCCGTTCTCGTATAGAGTCCAATTGACTTGTCTCTTGTCCTTTAGCACTAAACGCATATTTTCACAGGGTGTGCCATGATGTACGAGAAAATGTTTAGAAGTTGTTACTGTGGCTGTGGACTCATTTCGATAATGTATTGTAACGGAATTTTGATTGAGAAATGATTCGTTAGAGTTGATTGCTAAACAATTTCGCTGTTGCATGTCATAGTAGAAGCCTTGTTGGCAACAGAAACGGATACACGGTTTAAGTTTGCACACACAGGCCCTTAAGTGCCTCTCGGTGGGTATACGTACGCCGTTTTCTATTACGAAATCATAAACGGCAATAAGTTCTGGTGGCACTATCATCCATTGATAAATATAAGATATATTAACCGGTGTGCCTAAGGCCACAGCCGACGAGGAGTCAGTTTCTTCATTCGCCAACTCATGAGGATAACTTCCCGTTATATTGACCGTATCGATAAAAGCACACGGATATTTCGATATTTGGGACTGTGTAATGGCCACAAATGTTAAGCTAATGGTCAAAAGGGACCACATGTTTATTGTTTTTATTTAAATTTAATTTATTGTTAGAATACCGATATCGATTGTTTGTGTTTTGTTGCGTTTATTTATTTTTGTATTCACACGTCTTGTTTATACAATATTTACATAAAATTTGTTGCTTTTATTTATTTATTGCTTTTGCAAAAGTTTTCTTAATAAAAAAAACTAAAATAATATTTTTCATTTTGTTTATGTTATTTGTTATTGTTGTTTCTATAATTTTCAATTTCTTTTTCGAATATTACTTCCTTATTAAACGAATTCTTTGAAGTATTGTTTGTATTCGATTTGCAAAAGAAAAATTTTTTCTACTTTTCAGGTGATTTTCATTGAAAAGAAATAAAAAACTTTTCCAACAATTAATTTGTAAATGAAAATTAATTCTTTTTGTTTTTTTTTTGTCTTTTCAATTAAGCTACTCTCACTCTCACACTCACAATCACACTCTCTCTCTCCTCATATATAAGTGTAGTTAATACAACACTCCTCTGTAAATAGTTCTCACACTCACAAACGATGACGCTACTAAAGGAGAATTTTTAATGCCATGTTACTGTATTTGTTATTGTTGTTGTTAATAATGGCGCTCATGCCAATACATTTGCATATTCTATTATAAGTTATTCAAAACAAACGGTTTCATTATTATTTTCCTTATTTATCCTCCCAATAAAGCTACACTAACACACATTCATACACACACAAACACATCATAGAATTGTACATTTCCAAATGGAAAGAGAATGAGTAAAAATAACAGTAGATAACAGCAACACTTTGTATTTGTTGTTAATTTCTTTGTGTTTGTATTTGTTATTGTTATTGTTTAAATATTTTATTTCAACAAATTTTTATTATGATCAAGCGTTTGGCTTCTTAAATCAACCGCACCTGATGAGTATTCACAGGCAACTGAAAGAATTGAATTGAAAAAGTGTGGAGATCTTTAATTTCCATAGAAAACTAACTTACTTAACTGTATTCAGCTGGAAAAACAACAAGGCCTTGAAGACTGTTGTTGATTAATTGCAATTCGTGAAATGATATTTTCAAAGGATTTTAATCGAATTATTATTTCTAAACGATTAATACGTGTACGAATAAAGTTTGAACAGCTTATTTTTTAATTTTTTTGAAAAATCTTCATTTGGATCCACTTCAACAGCAATTACTCAACGAACGGTAGCAGCATGTTCGATACAAAAGCATGATATTTGAGTCTACATGGGTTGATCCTAATTTTGGTGTCAGAAATGCTGTTTCAACTACGTAAATGAAGTAATTTTTGTATGAAATCCTTACTGCCGCTAAGTAGTAAATACATTGTGATTATCTAAAGCGCAGAAATCTTGTGGGAAAATCTACAAAACAGCCGTATCAATGCGAAAAACCGGAGCATGGTGTCAAAGTAATGCTCAGTATTTCGTGTTTCGAATTATCATATAACCAATCAAGGTGTTCAATATAAGACTAATATCCAAGCAGCACGTGATTAGAAGTCGCTATAGTCTAGCGGGCAATGTGTCGGCTTATTAGACATGAGACCAAGGTTCCAAACTTAGTCTGGAATTCGGGAATGAAACATGATGCGAAATAATGTTCTTTGACGAATTTATTTGGGCAAATTTCTGAAAAACTTTTTTAAAAAAATTTAAAAAAAATTATCACATGCATCATGAGCGGTGTGAGAAGCTAGGTCTGTGATTAAAATGTGTACAATAAAGGTTAGTAAGGAGTGTATATCTAACAATAATTTCAACAAATTTTTTCAACAAAGTTTTCTGTATTGCTGCGGTATCTACAAAAATTTCAGAATGTAGCCAGTAGCCACAATGCTTGCGAAAAAATGGCGGCCTTTTGAAAGGCCCTTTAACTTATTACTTTTTTTGCCGGTCGGTTGCTATTGTTATTTCTTATCTTTCTTATTTGTTTTTGTTCAATTGTTTATATACACGCATACAATCACACAAGTGCACATAATTTATTTACACCCAGTGAACAATATCTTTTCGCCAGGCAAATATGATACGCTCTCTGACAATTATTAAGATTATCGAATGCTTCGTTATTATTACCTTTCGATAGTTTATAAATATTTCCGCTTTATTTTTCACTAAGTCAGAGCAGCTTAAACATTAGCAGCTCATTAGCAATAGGTTTCAAGGCTTTTGAAATTTCTTCAGACTAAAATTTGATACAATTTGACACAAATTTGATATTTGACTTGTCTGTACGCACTTATTGAAGAGTTATCTTCGCTTTTGAGGGAAATTGTTCAGTGGGTTTTATGGGAAAATATTTAATTTTTAATCCATTTGCTTTGAATTCGCATGTGTGTATAGGTTTATTCCATTTCTTGATAGTTTTTACCTTTGACTCTGTAGTTGTGTTCGTTTTTCACACAATCAGTCGTTTAAAGGAATGAATTTTTATACGTGGATATTATAAATGGGATTTGATTAGAAATTTGATCAGAATTTTGATCGACTACAACAAAAACTAAAGAGATATTGTATGATTTGATCTAAAAGTGTCAATACTTAGTGGAATACAATTTACTTTAGAAAACGCTATGATCATTATTTGTTGTGTTCAGTACAAATTCATCACGTTTCTTCAGCTATGCCGATGGCTGGCCTACTGCATCAACTCGAATGTATGTAGAATATAGTAGTAAACTATTGAATTTAGAAACTCGATTTCAATTTTTTAATGGAAATCGTTCCTTTACTTGCTGCACACAGAACTCCTACTCTCCTTATTGTTTTAAATGATTCGAATCGCACTATACGCGTGACTTTCAATGTCTATTGTCCCTGTAGGACGAATTGTGGGGTGTTTTCATTTCATTTCATTTTGTAAATGTATTCGTCGTGTCAGCTGTTCATACAACAACTTGTTGTGTTTCAACGTAAAAAGCCCTGTTAAAAGCACAATTCATTTGGAATTCGTTTTGTTCGTTATGTATTGGTTTTTGGCGCCATTTAGCACAGATCCCACAGGAGTCGTACCGAAGTTAATAATTAATTTTCGTATTTCATTTATCTTTACTTCATTTTGTATTACACACTATCTATGAAAGGTGTGCGAGAGGTGTAATAGAGTGTTTGGAGGTTATTTAATTTTTATTATTAGAAAATAAACAAAAAGCATAAAAAGGCTATTATAAGGCTTGACGTGGAAGTGGGGCGTTTACTCGTTTGTTTTCTGAAATAATATATGAAGTGAACCACCCTGTATATTATATTATGTGTTTAGTTTATATGCGAATTAAACATAACATGTGCATAAGGCTGCTACATTGGCAGTCACATCTGTTAGCAAATATAATATGTAGACAGTAGGGGGACAGTCGAATAGTTTTGTGGTTAATATGACTGATTATGTGGTAGAATATAAAGAAACTGTTTTCATAGATTCAGAACAGGACTAAAGGTGAGGTCGTCAGGATTAGAAATTTCAGTAAATATTTCTACATTTCTGCGTGTACAATAGAAATAAAATTCATTCGATTTAAGTTATGCCGTAGTTAGCTTGTATTTTAATATTCAATGAAATTGAAATTGTAGAATAATTTCGAACCAGAAATCTTACTTTAGGGGCAGTGAAAGTGAACATTCACTCATTAAAAGAACAAATAATATTAGCACTGATCCTTACTTGAAATGAACATAAACTCACTAGATTAGTTGTAATTCTTTCTATAATCCACTATCCGAATCTTAAACTACAGGGTTCGATTGGCAAGATTCCGATTGTTACCTAGAGTTGTTGATGTACTATCGATAGGCTCATAACATCATGTCATACCTCTCCTTTATTTGTTTTTCATACCCGCAAATAGCAAGTAGAATGAGTTCTGTGCACATTAACCATCTGGTAAGTTAATGTTCTGGATATTTTCTAGGTATATAAAGTCCATGGTTACTTTATATCGGACCATCTTACAACTCATTTTGTACGAATTCTTACAGATGTAATCTCATCAGAAGACATTGCGACAAATTAAGGGGTTACCCTCCCATTGTTCATTTCTTATATTTCCTGCAATACGATTATTTTCAGTTTCCATGTAAAAATTTATCGAATATTTTATTGTCCTTTCATTTATTTTTACTTAAAATAGAAGCTTAAGTACTTTTTTTTATTGAGAAACTATTTTTTTAGTGTACAATTTTAAAAATGAAAATCAATTTCAGACTTTTTTTACAAACGAGATAAGATTGGAGGAGTATTTCGAATTATTATTACAATTTATCAGTTACCAGGATATTCCGTATCCACCACAGTTTCTAAAAAAAAAACAGAAATAATTATACGTTAATTAAAGTAATAATTCCAGTAAAATCATAAGATTAAAGGAATACCATTCTTTTTCGTATCATGTGTGTGCATAACAGCAAAACTAGGTGGCAAGGAGTAGTCATACTCTACAGGAGGTCCAGTGCTGAAAATAAAAGAAACGAAATATATAAAATTAATTAATTTAGAAGCAGGCATATGTATATTCACATTTCG
This sequence comes from Sarcophaga bullata, assembly GCA_005959815.1. Classification (NCBI taxonomy): domain Eukaryota; kingdom Metazoa; phylum Arthropoda; class Insecta; order Diptera; family Sarcophagidae; genus Sarcophaga; species Sarcophaga bullata. Next base: position 5,551 of record QOCX01000612.1, on the reverse strand, counting down.
AAATCTACATTGTATGTATAAAAGAGCTGCTTTAGTAACTAACTAACTCACTAACTGGCTGACTGACTCCATAACTCATTAAAGTATATTAAATTGTGAAACGAAAAACTATAATTGCGCTTGATAGATCCACTTTTTGATATACAGTTGCGACAAATAGAATAGGTATTCTCTATTAAATTTGATCTATTTGGCCTAGTTTTTTTTCACGATATAGTGTTAATGCCCGGCCATACGTCGAGCTATACTAATTCATTTCTGTCCAAAATAGGTGCAATTTTACAATCAGATGCACAAAGTGACAGGAAATACTGGAAGCATTAAACATCAACCTCACGAGAGATCGAAATCAGTTAAGAAAGGTGGCATATTTAAAGGAACTACATAAGTGAGTGTCACATGATGACAATTGAATTGTGGCGTTGCAGAAACGCAACGAAGTGGAATCATTTTGACTGCCAATTATCCACTTTCACGATAGCTTTACCTTTAAGGAACAGATAAATAGACTCTGGTGGGAATCAAATATAATAGATCTCTGCAAGTCAATGACATTTAAAGAGATATATACCCAGCATTCCAGCATTGTGGTCATGGATTACAGCCTGTTCTCCGTATAGTGGAGAAAAACATTTCAAACATACATAAGTATCATGGAGGTAATGTCGTAAAGAGGTTACAACTCTTGACTGCAAACCTGAGTAATTCAGTTTGAACCACCCGAAGAAGGGTGATTTCAAAACTATAAAATTAAGAGGCTTTAATTTTCACTAATTAATCGCATTTAGGATGCAGTGGGCATTAGGTAGGAAATAACATCAACAACCAAACATCTTTGCAAGACCAGGCAGAGAGGCCTCTGATTAAAAAAATAGAAATCAATTCTTCACAACTAAATCCTTAAACTTTATCCGGAAATATTCACTGAGTGCGTTCATTTGTAGCAAAGACAGTGGAACCTGTTATCATTCTAGAACCTGCTTAACTGGAAGAAACATAATAAGTGAAACTGAAAATAAAGGCAGAAATGTTAAGAAGAGGGGAAGATACTTGGTGACTGCCCTATGCTGCTTAAACACCGAAAAAGAATACAAATACATACTAACAGATAACATACTGGACTATCGTGACAGAAAATACTTACAATATATTGACATGCAGCATTTGCACTCAACATATGATATTTTTTTCCCTCAAAATATTCACTACAATTAATAATTCAATAAATATACGTAGCTTTTCATGCTAACATTTAAGATTTTGTCTCTTTTTTTAAAATACTTACACATTAATACTCCACCAATTCCGTACGAAGATATTTCTGGTTCAACAGAAATATACAAAGCTACTGCCGCAAGGCCTAAAGCACAAATGCCACTCCAGTAATCCAATTATATAAAGATTTCCCTTAGGCCGAGCCGAGATATAAACAATTATTTCACGCATCCATACGGAGAAGACACTCAATAAGTAATGCAATAGCCATGAAACTAAAATCAAACAAACAGTGGCTTAAAAATTATGACACTCTAATGAAAGCAATTCCGAAAACTTACTGTTTTTGGCAGTTTTAAAATCTTTACCGCCCACATTTATGGTGTCTGCAGGCAATTAAATATGCTGAAATATGCTTTATAGAGACAGAATATGCTGATTGATAGCGATACTAAGATAGGCAAATAGAAATACAATAAAATGACCCACAAACGAACTGAAAAGACAAATAAAAGTGTGTAACATTTCAAAAGCAATTTGAATTTCCTAATAAACTTACATATCAAACCAGCAATAGTCCTCTCCTATGCGGCTTTAAATACACCAATGCTTGAGTCTTGAGCGTATTTTGTTAGAATCTTAAACCAAAGGCCACTGCCAAGGTGAGAGCATAACATATTTTTAAAGCCAACTTCTTATGGGTTTCAAGGAGAACATGGCCCAAAAATTACCACTTATAATGTTTAAAATCAAAAAGGATACGATCAAAAAAAATACGCAAGAAACCTGAATTAAAAACAAAAGTTTAGAACACACACAGAATAGGGTGCCAGATTAAATAAAAGTTCAGGAAAATCGTATCCCACATTCGAAACTAGTCAACTTGATAGTGGTTTCACGGTCATGTGAGTATATAATGGTTTTTTGTGATCACTAGATTTTCAATGATCCCACGGCTACCAGTTCAGGGCATATGCGAGAATTTTCTCCCGATTCTCTTAGTGTGCCATGTAAGTAGTTATTCGTCCATTACCCACACAAAATCCTTACCAAATTCTTCTAAATTTTATATAATTGTTGTTGTTTTTTTTTTCGGCATATATTTGCCTCATATATAGTTTAACAGTAGCATTAACTCACCTATTATTACGACAAGCGGTATGCGAAAGATTCATGGGATTTTTCAATTGTAAATAGACCAGTGCTGCCAACCAATTGTTAAAGTAAACAAATGAAATATAACCTTCACCATAATAACATGCGTACATCCTTAAAGCCACAAACATGAGAATAACAGTTAAATTGATCACAATAGCCACCGAGGTACCTTATTTAAAGAAAAGAAATTGTTTTTAAAAATTCGCTCTAGATCATAGAAAATTACATTGTAATTACTTACAGATGAACATAGATCCATACTTTAAGGACTCTCTGGATCTTCACAAGTTAAGGGTGTCAGGCTCCAGTGTTTTCTTATGTTCCAGTGCGTAAAACAGACTCATCTGCTGCTGTAAAAACGATTATCACGTTTTCAGTGTACCATTCTATGGAAAAAGAAAGAAAAAAGTATTTAAAAATTGTTTCTAAATTTCTTTGAGCATAAGATATTCAACGCTACATGGTAACTTTGGTCAAAAATTTTTAAATCATTGTAATGACATCTCTCAAGTTCTTTCATGAAAGCTGATAAGACGTCAGTGACGATTTCATAGTGATTATAAAATGGAAAAAATAAAGAAATGCGATAAGCTTGCTGTGCGATAAGGTGGATAATGACATCGGAATCTCAGTTGGTTCTCATCTATAGCCCTTGGAAACATAAAGTGTATGTCGTTAAAAATAGTAACAACTGGACGGAATGTAGAGAAATCCGGTATACCGAATATAGTCCTGTGTTACGTATACGACAATGGTTTGGGAAATGCTTGAACACGTTAGGAGTTCCTCATGGCAGTGTTCTAGGATCCCTCAGGTAGAATATTATGTACGACAAAGAGGTTAGTTATACAGAAAGAGGAAAACGCGGTGAGATTCGTTAATGATATCACTTTAATTGTGCAAGCAATACATCTGAAGGAACTGGTGAATATTCAATACGTTAACAATGAAAGAATCTGCCAAAAGCCTTAATCTGAAGCACCCGATTTGAGTAGATAGAGAACTAAAAACTTCTTAAATTGAAAGTTTAAAAGCTCAACATTCGAAGAATAACAAATGAAAGAAGAGAATTCATGCTAAGGCAGATAGCAACGGTCATCATGCAGTTAATGTGATGGTACTGTCCCAGATGGTGATTCCCAACCGTTGATATCTGCATTTTGAAAAAGAAGCAGAAATCCTTAAGATCATAACTTTAATGTAGATCCTGTGAGATTAAATACTGTTGAGTTTAAAAAAAAGTTTTGGCGAAACTTTGCTTAGGATCCGTATGAAACATTTTATGCCAGAGGAGGGAAAAATACTTTTGCAACTTTCTAAGGGAAACATATTAAAATTTACAAAATGATCGCATCGCTTTTATTTTTCGTCTCCATGGAAAATATTTAAATTGATTATAATTTGATTGTAATTCAAACGGAAACACACCTCCNTCTTAACACAAATCCACAAGCAGTCTCGTAAATTTTATATTTTAATAATCAATCAAATTTTTATTAAAGAAATATCAAAAAAAAAAAAAAAGTAGAAAAAGTGGAAACATAGTATCTAAATAGCTATCAAACTGACAAAGAATATTCATTTTTTAGATTTTAAATTTTTTTGAAGAAAAAAAAAGAACGCCAACAAATTTTGTTTATTTATCAAAAATGCGTCAAAACAAATTTAATTTCATTTTTCAATGATTGATTTTTTAATGGAAATAAACAAAAAAGGGGGAAATCGTGTATTGAAAACTATAAAAACAAACATGGACAGACATCTACAGATATTTCCCGATTAGATTACTTTATTGTCATTTCAATCCAAGCGATTTAAAATGAATTTGAAATAAAATTTTAAAACTTAACTTTCATAATGTCAAATAATTTTTTTATATTTTATTAAATACGTGACCATAAATAATAAATAATAGAACTTCTTTGCTATAAAATTATTAAATAAATTACTGTTTACATACGTATTTCCTAAACGCCGCATTTTTTTTTTTTTTTAATTAAATTAAGAAACTTATCTTTTGAAATTTTGTAATCCAAATAAAAAGTGTGCGATAAAACATTAACATTTAAAAATGCATTGCACTTTAGAAAAAAATTAATTTTATTATGCTTCATTTGTTTATGTTTAAAAGAACAAATAAAATTTTGGTTCATTAAGTAAGAATCATTGATAAAAAAGCGAAAACTATAATAATCAAAATCAAAAGAAAACACAAAAATTAACGTTTTATTAGCTTAGGTGTAGAGTAACAATAAATTGTTTCCACAATATTAATATCTGTTATAAGTAATATAATGTATACAGTCATGGGAGAAATAATAGGGACACACCAAAGTCTAATATCTTTTATAAGTCATATAACATACAGTGGTGCAAGAAATGATAGGCACATACAACATACTCCTATCTTTTATAAGTCACATAACGTACAGCGATGCAAGAAATAATAGGGACATACAACATACATACATAATTCGCCATTACAATCCTTCAGTCAGGATTACGGCCTAGCTTCTCACACCACTTGTGTTGTGTGTGTTAATTTTTATACATGAGTGGCGGGATCTACAATTTAAATTCGACTCCAAACGACAGAGTTTTGGAAACTTTACATGGCATCGCCGAAGAAATATTTTTTTATATTTCGTTTAGTTGGAGATGTTTGATGTCTGGCTGGAACCGAGGCCTCACGCCTTAGTAAGCCAACAAACTACCTACTAGACCACAGCGACTTCTAATTTACTATCTTCGTATACATAAAATACGGATTTTTTTCATGGAAACACAAGACATGTTTGAAAAAATGTCTTATTTTTAGGCAGAACAAAAGTCATTTAATTGTTGAGGTGTCTCAAGAAACCCTCTACATAAACTTGATCACGATTTCACAATTCTAATGGACGCTTAAGATTCTTTGAAGTACCTTTATAATTTAATGGCTTGCCGCAATGCTCTAGTGAAGCCATCTTCGATCCTCTCCACAAGTCGGGATTTCTGTAAACCATCTTCCTTTTCTTTATTCGGATAATTAAACAACTGTGGTCTTGATTTGACATTAAAGCGACACTTTAATTTAACTACCTAACCTAACTTATCAATTCGTAAAGGTAAAGAGACCTTCACCTAAGGTAACTAAAACTATAATAAAAACACTCACCTCGAATAGATCCCATTTCCA
>QOCX01000611.1:83659-109829 GCA_005959815.1 Sarcophaga bullata | reverse complement strand
AAAAAAAAAAAAAAAAAAAAAAAAAAAAAAAAAAAAAAAAAAAAATTTTACACAGAAAAATTATATGAAAATTGCAAAATAAAAACAAAAGCTTTGAAAAAAAAAACCCACACACCAGGCTTTAGAACTATTGCTGCCAGAAAGAACAACAAAAACAACAACAACAATAAAATTAATGTGATTTTTTTTTATAACTAAAGACAGATGTAGAAACAAAAAAGTGAAAAAAAAAATTGAAAAAAAAAAAATTCAAATAAAATATTGAAAAATAAATTTTTAAACATTTACAGCTGCAAGGTTGTTCGCTTTATAACAACGTTTGTTGGTGCTTTTGTTTTTCCTTCTTAATTTTATCGTTTTTCTCTTATTTTTTTTTTTATTTTTTTTTCTTCTGTATGTTGATGCCTGATTTTCAAAATCAAAGTATCCGGCAGGCAGTTGGACACCGTTAAAAAGATCACAAGAGAGAGAGAGAGAGAGAGAGAGAAAAAAAATTTAAAACAAAAATTATGTTCCCAATTTTGAACGCGTTTAACAAATGGAGACATAAAATTTAGACAGCTTTTGTGTTTTTTTTTTTTTGTTGTTGTTGTTGATTGTGTGTGGAAAATTCTTGCCGGTAATTGAACCGGATTTTTTTTCACCAAATGTGTGTATTTTGTTTGGAATTTATGTCTACGATCAAAATTAATTATGCCAATAGAAATCGTTATTTGTTATAAATAGATAAACAATTCTTAATTCTTTATTCTTTTTTTTTTTTTTTTGCCTTTTCCCCATTCCGACATGTACAAGCTTTGGGGCCAATGCTAGTTGATTGTGGCAAGTGGCAAATTGTTGCATGTATTATGCTTTAAATGGTGTTATTATTAACTGACCTGTAAAAGCTTATTTGCCATAATAATTCTTCTGATTTTGATTTGCAATTGTTGGTCCTTAACCTCTTTTGAATGTGTCATGAAAGATTTTTGTCTTTGATAAGCGATCTAATCATCTACAGCATCCTTCTCATGTAAAGCTGTAACTACAGATCTACTATTAGAAAGAATTTGAAACCTATCTGAACTTATAGAGAATTTAAAACCAATTTCATGATTTTTAGTAAAAGCGGTGTAGAGCCATGGACCACACCACATTCCCTGATACTGTCATGCGGTACTTTATCGTGTACCAATCGGCCTTTATAGACTATCACTCGTTCTCCCATATATGTATGCACATATGACAGTTATATCCTTGTACATTTCCTTGTTTTATTGCAATAATTGGTTCGTTATAAATCAATTGAATTCGCCATTGTCTAGTAGAAGCGCGAGGAATCACAGGGGACCACAGAAACTCTTCTCTGTTATTGTCCAGTGATTAGGAAAGTCGCCTTTATCTAGTAAGTAGTGTGTTGGCTTATTAGACATAAAGCCACAGTTCAAACCCTAGGTAAGACATCAAAATAAAAGTATGGAAAAAAATATTTCTTTGGTTACCTCCTCTCCCCATGAAAAGCTCCCCATGAAAAGCTTCTCAAAAACCTAACGTTCGGACTTTAAACTGTTGGTCCCACCACTCATGTATAAAAGTTAACACACACAACATATGTATGTAGTGTTAGAAGCCAGGTTTTAATCTTGACTCAAGGATTGTAATCCTACGGATGAAGGATTGTAATCCTACGGATGAAGTCGCCGTAGTCTAGTGGGTAGTGTGTTGGCTTATTAGACGAAAGGCCAGGGTTCGAATCCCCGGTCAGACATCAAAAACGAAGTAAAAAAAAAAAAATATTTCTTCGGCGATTTCCTCTCAGCAGATTTCTGGCAAAAACTCTGAGAGTAAATAAAATTGCCATGTAAAGTTCCTCAAAAATATGTCGTTCGGACTCGACTTTAAACTGTAGGTCCCGCCACTCATGTATAAAATTAACACACACAACATAAGTGGTGTGAGAAGCTAGGCCGTAATCCTGACTGAAGGGTTGTAATGGCCAATTATGTATGTATGTAAAGGATTGTAAAAATCAATTAAGTAAGTAAGTGAGTATGTTATACCCCAGTTTTTTTCAGAGCTATTTCCAGAGAAGACATATTGGCAAGACATGCTTAACTTAATGGGAATACCGGGGAAGAAAAAACGTAAAAACTTTATTCATTTAAAGAACACACAACTGTCCTAACTGCGGGTATATGACCTCGCATATAACATTCATCTTGTCCTGGATGACATTCATCTCAGATTGTTAGGAATGTCTGTTTACACATATTTTTCTGGTATACGCAGCATACCGTTCTTAGTTCGGCTATATTGACTAAACTACTTTCAGCTTCTCTCTTTATAGAATACTTCTCTCTTTATAGAAAATTTCCTTCTGTTGACCATAATGTATCATGGTCGCAATTCATTTTTTATAACGATTATCTAAGATCCACCCTTTTAGGATCTCAAAACCCCATTGTAATAGTTCCTAACTGACATACATTCCTCTGGCAATTGGAACAGATTTGGCCCCTAAATTTCCACAGAGATTGTATCTTAACTCTCTTAACTAATTGTTGTTATTGTTTTTATATTAAGGTTATCCTCCATAAATGCCTTCTTTTTTTTTTGTTCTTTTAATGCCTGTTTTTTTTTATACTTTTACTCCAAATGTTTACGTTGCAACTGTTGCCAAATACTTAAGCAACAACACTAACAACATCAATATTTGTTGACAACAATTTTTATGGTTTATTTGAATTGCTTGTTTTTGTTTCTTGTTAAAACAGTTGTTGAAGACAAAGTTTCCAGTTGCAGTTGCATTAAAGCTCATACTCGTATGCACTTCAATGTTGTACCTTTTAACTTCCATATGCCTGAATGCCTGCCTGAATGCCAGCATGCCAGCCAGCCAGCCAGCCAGCCTGCTAGCTTGACTGCAACAAAACAAAACTTTTGTAATCATGAGTTTTATTTTACGAGTACATACGTACGTACGTCCAGAGTGTTCATATACTCGTACAATCAAATTATTTTTCTTGGATGCAATTCAATTTAGTGTGTGTATGTGTTTGTTTTTTTTTTTTTTTTGGAACTACTTGTTGCTGATATTACTGCAATTGCTGCTGAGATTTTTGCACCTGGCTTTTGAGAGACCTTAAGACTTTGGCATCGTAGACGACAACGTTAACTATGATTTCATATGCGACATGGCACGTCAGGTCATTTGGTTATTTAGTTTACATCATGGTACAATAACTACAATAACTACATCATAAACATTTTTATGGGAACAATGTACGCTACAGTTAGTGAATAGACCAGTGTAGTCCTATAGGCAATGAAACCCGCACGTATTCTGTAAGTAAGAAAACTGTTTCTCAATTTCTTGCGACAAAAGTAGTTACGCGAATGCGCTCCAGTGAAAGAAGCCGTGGCTGACATTTAAACGCTGTTATATTTCACACATAATGGCATCAGTGTTTTATTTAAATTTAAAGTTAGAAAGCACTTGAAAAGGACCCTATATTATGATCCAATTCTTAAAAAGACTGGTGCTAATAACCCCAGATATCTTAAGTCTCGAATTTTTATTTGTATTAAGCGTACCACAAGCGATGATTTTTAGAAATTCCAAAAGGCTAATCAGAAATCGCAGTAGTTTAGTAGGTAGTGGGTTGGCTTATTAAGCGTAAGGCCACGATTCAATTCCTAGCTTAGACATCAAAACGAAAATGTGAAAAAAATATTTCTTCTCTCAGCAGATTTCTGACAAAATCGACAAGGCTCAGCACTAAGTCCAAACTATTTTGGAGCACTAAAAGTAAGACACATGCCTAAGAAAAAGAGAAGTCGAGGAACAAGATGAGACTATTATGGGGCCCAAATTCAGGCTAAAATGGGGGTTAGCAGAAGGAGAACAGTTCAACGACCTAGAATTACATAGGCTTACTGTGACAATAATATGCAGAATCGGCTAAAAGTTGTAGTTGTAGTTGCTATAGTCTGGTTGGTAGTGTGTTGGCTTGTTAGACGTAAAGCCTTGGTTCAAATCCCAGCTCAGACATCTCCAACTAAACGAAATATGCAAAAAATTCCTTCGGCGATTTAATCTCAGCAGATTTCTGGCAAAAACTCTGAGAGTAAATAAAAATTGCCATGAAAAGTTTCTCAAACGTCTGTCATTCGGAATCGAATTTAAGCTGTAGGTCTCAACACTCATGTATAAAAATCAATACACACAACATGAATGGTGTGAGAGGCTAGATCGTAATCCTGTCAGAAGTATTATAATAACGAATTATGTATGCCATGCATGTAATCAGAAAGTTGGTATCTTACGCCCATTCGACTGCCAATTCATGTCGGATTGGGATCAGCTTTTTTCATTCGTATGTAAAATCTGTCTCATTAAAATCTTTATATTGAAACCGAGTAACATCCTAAAGTTTACCGAGGCAATAAGACTGGAAGTGATATTGTAGAGATAGGGTACATAGATTGAGAGTATATGGTCGCAGTACTATGGTAATTTTACACGATAATAATTATAATTAAGCCTGCAAGTCCTGAAACGGTACCCAGGTATTTATTAAACAAAGTCTCTTAATAATTATTGAGAATCCGTTGTTCATTTCTGTCTCTGTACCCGTACGAAACCTCAATCACTTGATTTATGTTGACTTACAAAGCGTTTATAGGGCTTAAGGAAGTCGTTTAGTTCGTCTTCTCTTCAATTCAATATGAAAAAAAATAAGAAACATTTGTTATGTTTATCGCAAACATTATTTGTTATTTTGAAATATTTACACTTGTGGTGCTCAATTATAGCAGCCAGTTTGATACTTTTTTTTTTTTTTTTTGCATTCGATTTTCAATATGCATTTGCTATTGAATCAGAGTTTCAATTGGTTTTTTTGAGGGGTTATAAATAAAGTCATGCCAAAAAAAAAATTATTGGATTTACTTGTATGGTATTTACAGATTGTTTTTCTAAACTTATTTAATAGATTTTCTAAGGCAGTCTTGGTTTTTACCAAATTAATGCCAATAGACAAACAATATTTGTTCAATATTTGTGCAAATATTTGTGCAAATATTTTATAAAATTTAAATTTATGTTTATAAACCAAAGTAGTATTGTTTTGTTTTTTAATTTTTCATTTGAATTACTTTTAAAAAAGAGAAAGTACCATATATTGATAGAAATCAAAATTCTAATTTGAATTCTACTCTTTCAAGATGCATCAAATTATGCCAACTGCTTGATAACATTTGTTATACGAAAACATTTCTCAGATAAAAAAATATTCATATTATAAATGAAGTTATCATTTCAAAGGAGTTTACATTTATTTCACAGCTTCAGAGTTCATAGATTATAATTTTCTAGACCATTGGATAGCAAACCTTGCCTATGTGACCTTAGATGTCATATAGGTTTTCTTAGCACACTGTCTATTTTGTGCAATAATCAGAAAATACTCCCCACAGGACTTCAAGAGAACATCTATAATACATCTAAAATGTAAAAACCGCAATTGAATGATTGTTCTTGTAGGATGCATCGAGGTAGAAGAGGTCACAATACATTCGGAGCGAAAATTTTTCCATTTAGGCAAATATATTATGTTAGGTTAAACTGCATTCGAAGTTTACCGCTCTTATACCATTCCACCACTCTAATATGGGCTCATGTATATTCTGTATGATAACCCTGAAGAATTCTAATAGGTTCAACAGTGAAAAATTTCGAAAGCAGAAGTGTTTCCGAAAACTATCTGCACCGTTCTAGATTTCTAGTTTTCTATAGTGCTGGAAATTCTAACTTACAATACTGTTACTATGCTTCTTTTACCTCATGCAGCTTCATACGCCCAGACATACAGTGAGCGTTAAAAGAAAATGTACGTTAAGGATAAAATTCTACCAAAAAAAAAGACCACTTAAGGAGAGCGCCCGAAAAAATTTTACAATATTTTGAATTTTTTTTTTATTTTTTTGTTTTAATTTTAAAAACTGGCAATTAAATAATTCTAAATAAAAATAACGGTAGTTTATTAATGTACAGTTTGTTTTGACGCTCACTGTATGTCCAATCATGCAGTAAGGAGTCTGATTGAATTGAATTGGTGACAATAACGTATTGATTGAAGTGCTGGCATTAAACCATTTGAGTATTCAAAGTTACTGGATCGAGAAAGAATGAGTAGGAAGATAATAATTAACATTTCTGGAAATACTTAAGACCATCAGTATAATTTGAAAATAATCAAAAGGATCTTTATAATTAAATTTCTCTACCAGCCTATAGTTGAGTGAGATTTGAAAAGCTTTCGCATGGCGTTTGTCAGAACACAGTTGAGAGAAGGTGGATGAAGGACATATTTCTGAGAAGTAGGAAAGAAAGAGAGGTAAAAACGATATAAACGAAAGAGATAAGTTTTCTTACTGCAAAGGATATCACAAAAATATTGTTGCATGCTTATAGAGTATATGCCACGCAAATGTGGGAATAAGAGATTATCTATCGGGTACTTTATAAAATATCGTGTCACTAACAAAACACAAAAAGCTGTACAGATTAGGTCCATCAACAACAAAAGCCAACTCAAATGAAATGTCGTCACATACATTTACTTGCAAATTGTTGCAGCGACATCATTAATAGGGTATAATGCAGACCAAAAGAAAAAAAAAGAAGAAAAAATCTGAACAAAATTACAAATGACACCGACAAACAGGCAAACAGACAACAGACAAACAACAATAATACGACAATAATAATGTACGAATATTAAATAATTTTTCAAATACTATTCCAAAAGCTTTCAATTCATTGGATAAGTGAAACAAAAAAAAAAAAAAACAACAACAACAGCAAATGAATGAATGAATGGATAGATGGTTGGACAGTTAAACTATGGTGTTACATATTAATGGTGTTGCATTAGTGTTATTGTCTAATAGTCCATTTAGATGTACATACATATGCAAGTTTGTTCATTCATTTTGTTTTTTCTTTCTTAACTATTCTGGTTAATATGCTCATTTATATAAACTTACATGTACTATACCATGTACATACATACATACATACATACATATATACATATATTTACAGGTATTGTATGAATTATTATTGTACGTTTGTCTGTCCAAATTGTCGGTAATCAATCAAATTGTACGTGTGTGTGTATATATAAACGATATCTTGTATCTCCTATGTATTGTTCATTTCATTTGAAATGTTGTTCACATACACATGACATACTCATACCATTATTATTATTGAAGTTTTTTGATACAAACAACAAATGACAAAATGACAACAACAACAACAACAACAAATGACAACAAATAACAAAAAGCAACATTTAACAAACAACATCAATCTGAACATCTTTCAATTGTATTCATCATACAAAGTTTTTACAATTAAGACTGCCAGATTGGCCATCTGATTAGACTGAATCATACCCTAACTTAGTAACTTAAAGAGGTCTTAACTCAACCAAAGTGGGGCTTAATTCTGGTGTAAGGAAGTCTCTTGTTTGTTTTTCGATTATAGCATAATGGGAGGCCAGCTGATCTCGAAAAATTGGATTGTCCATGCTAAAAACGCTGGTGTTGGATAACCTGCAGCTAAAAGGTGGATGGCTTAGCTGGAGCTAACCATAGCAAAATGATTTCTACTTAGCAGATGTGGAGAAACATTAGACTGCTTGAGGGGAAAGATGCCCAATTTGCAATTACAACCCTTCAGTCAGGATTACGATCTAGCTTCGCACACCTCGACATGAGTGTCGGGGCATACAGTTTAAAGTGGACTACGAACAACAGATTTTTGAGAAACTTTTCATGACTAATTTATTTCTACTCTCGAGTTTTTTATCAGAATTTGTCAGAGAGGTCGTCCAATAGAATTTTTCGTTTTTGATCGAGATGTCTGAAAGGGGATTTGAACCGTGGCTTCACGTCTAATAAACCAACACACTACCTACCATACTACGGCGATGAATAGAATTCCAAATAAAGTCATAAAGTCATAAAGACGAAACCAACGACCACATAAAGCCTTAGAACCTAGGTTCCCAATATCGCCCACCAAGAATATCTGAAACCATTTGTATTTCAAGCTTAGAATCAGGAATTATCAAAACAACTGCCTACGATATTATTTATGTCGCAAACATCATTATAAATTTTATTGTCCTTTGCTAGTGTAGGGTATAAAGATTGCATTTAAAAATCCATTTAGCTTCAGGAATACAAAATTCTTATTTACTGATCTTTTCATAAATAAATTTCATTTTTTTTTTCATGTCGCTTTATTGTAGACAAACAATTATCATTTGACAAAATCGATTTTCTTTATTTTTCATACATTTCTGTTAATAGTCATTATTGTTGTGTTGTTGTTGTAGTTTTATTGTTGTTTGTTTGTTTTTTTTTTGTAAAATTTTACATTAAAAATGTATTACGCATTCATATTGTCATGTCATGTCTATTACACAGAAGTGATAGAAGTGATAGTTTTAATGTGAAGCACTTGAAGTCTTTTAAAGAAAGAGTTGTTGAATGTAAAGCACTTGGAAAATATGATGACATTTCTTCGCTGTGCCTCAAATAGATTGTAAACTTCTCGGGATGTTGTGTTAAAATTTAAAGTGTTACATTGAGGCTTAAAGAGAACGAGTTATGATTCCAATTATATGATTTGTACATAACAGACTGGTGAACTATAAGGGCTGTAAGATAACAACATATTTGTGAATAGGAAAATATTTGGGAGCTTAAATTAAGTTCAGTTCTTCTACTTAGTTATTGAATTAAGTTTCGAACATACGGGCGATCACATCAAAAGTTCATGTTGCCACTCACATATGTGCAGAAGTCATTGAGGTCTAGCAGGTAGTGTGTATTGGCTTATTAGACGTGAGATCAAATCCCAGCTTAGGTATTTCCAACTAAACGAAATATGAAAAAATATTTCTTCAACGACTTCCTCTCAGCAGATTGCTGGCAAAAACCCTTCAGAGTAAAAATAAAATTGCCATGAAAAGTTTCCCTATAAACTCGACTTTATCATTCATTTATAAAATTAGCACACGTAGCATAAGTACATACATACATAATTGGCCATTACAACCCTTCAGTCAGGATTACGGCCTAGCTTTTCACATCACTTATGTTGTGTGTGTTAATTTTTATACATGAGTGGCGGGACCTACAGTTTAAAGCCTATTCCGAACGACAGATTTTTGAGAAACTTTACATGGCAATTTTATTTACTCTCAGAGTTTTTGCCAGAAGTCTGCTGAGAGGAAGCTGCTGAAGAAATATTTTTTTCATATTTTGGTTTTGATATCTGACCGGCGATGCCAACCCTGGCCTTTCGTCTAATAAGCCAACACACTATCCACTAGACTACGGCGACTTCACGTAGCATAAGTATTCTGAGAATTTAGGTCGTTATCCTGACTGAAGGGTTGTAATGACTAACTATGTATGTATGTATGATTTGATCTTCCAATGTGAGATATTTTATATATATGTGTGTACACTTGCAGCAAGAGTTAGTTTTTACATAAGATAGCCTTAGTACTTATGTATGTTCAGTTCAATTTATTTTTCTTTTTTCATTCTCCATTAGTAAAGAGTAATTTTCTTTTTTACACAAATACTAGCTACGGGATAATGGCTTAATGCAGTCAGGAATGTTTCATGTCAACAAATTGTATGTGTTGTATATATGTATGTATGTATGTGTTATATTGTATGTATTTGTTAAACTCAAAATGTCATGTCAAAATTGCTCGATTGAATTCCAAACATAAATTATCTCCTTTCTCAACTCAACTCAACTCAATACAACACAACAAACAACAACAACTAAATATATACATACATACATACATATATATGTATCGTGCATTAACCAAAAAATCATTTTAAGATGTCACAAATTAGCCTGCAGTCTACAACATACCTCATCAATCATTGTAGTGTATAAGTAAGTGTGTTGACAAATACATTAAAAAACCGAAAGAAAAACCAAAAAAAAAAAACAAAAGAGAACGGCTTGTTTTCCTTAAGTGGTAAATAAAGTAATTATGTTAAATGTTGTTGTTTGTTGTTTGTTGTTTATTGTTATTGTTATTGTTATTGTTATTGTTGTTATTATAGTTGTTGATCATTTGCTTTTACTGAAAATCTGTACATAATTTAGTAGAAGTCACTTGTTACTCTTTGACGAACTAAACTGCCTATCTTCACCTATACCATATAGACAGACAGACATACATACATACATAAATTGTCGGTCCATCAATAAATGCGTTTTTTAAGTTAACCGTAGATCTATCGTCATTCATTCATTCATTTATTCATTGCTTCATTCATTCATGCATGTTGCTTGGTTTTTCATCAATGTATTCTTCATTCATTCCGTTTAAAAAAAAAGAAACAAAATTATTGCTTTCGCTATGTGTTGCATGTATGTATGTATGTATGTATGTACGGTATCTGTTGATAAATTACATCTCAAAAAACAAGTGTCACTTGAGATTCCATACACGCATTTCTGGCTATAATTCATTAAAATCCACTTACCATAGACCAATCGACCGACCCAATCGACCGTATTGTAACTCGTATTAACCAATTTTCTAGAAAATATACTAAAATGTTATACAAAACAAAAACAAAAACAAAAACAACAAAAATAAAAACAAATTTCTTACTTAAATGATAACAAGTTAGAAAGTCATACACGGTCAAGCCCAAAATGTTTTATACCCTACAGCAGCATACAACAATTTATTGTCATGGATTTACTCATTTCTACCATATTTTGGCAGCCATGCAGCAATCAAGTTAAGTGAAGCCAAGTTTCTTTCAAAAATACTCTTTCGTAGAAGTTATATGAAAAGAGATTTCTTTGCCCACTTTCTCTTTTTTGACATGAAACATACATACATAATTGGCCATTACAATCCTTCAGTTAGGATTACGGCCTAGATTCTCACACCACTTATGTTTATACATGAGTGGTGGGACCTACAGCTTAAAGTTGACTCCGAACGACAGATTTTTCACAAAAATTTCATGGCAATTTGATTTGCTCTCAGAGTTTTTGCCAGAAATCTGCTCAGAGGAAGCCGCCGAAGTAATATTTTTTTCATATTTTCGTTTTTGATGTCTGACCGGGGATTCGAACCTTGGCCTTTCGTCTAATAAGCCAACAAACTACCTACTAGACTACGGCGACTTGCAACAAATGAAAAGCTTATCAAAAAATTTTTGTTCATAGTCGATAGTAAAACAGTAAGTTCCGCTACTAATAAATAAAATTAACACATGCAGTTTGAATGGTGTAAGGAGCTAGGTTATAATCCTAACTAAAGGGTTTTAATGACCAATTAAGTAAGTAATGTAATGCGTCTCATTACAGGCACTATTCCCATTTCTGTCTCAGTTACTTCAAAGAACTATTGATGTCCCCCTATCAGGAGCTCTGTATACCCCCACAAAAGGTAGATCTGCGATAAAGTTTTTCGTTAGCCATGACGGAAAATATATCCTTTGGTATGGGGAGGGTCTTCAAACTGGACTCTATTACTGATGCCATACAGTCAATTGAATATCGTAGAATAGAGGAATAGAAAAGGAGGTGAATAGAGGAATACATATACAGTGAGGGTCGAAAGAAAGTGTACATTAAAAAAATATACATTTATAAATTACCGTTATTTTATAATATATTATATAAAATATTGGACGTTTTTAAAATTGAAACAAAAAAAAAATTACAAAAAATACCGAAATATTGTCAAATTTTTTCGGGCACTCTCCTCAAAGGGTGAAAGTTGAGTTTGGTAATTGTTAGAATTTTATTCATAGTGTACAGTTTCTTTTGACGCTCACTGTACTTACTGTTAGTGATTAGATCATTAGTGAATCTGTACATTGCATCGAAGATAGTACAAGAAAGTCAGGCATCTCTGAAGGAAATAGTGCGGCATTTAATGTTTGCCATCGTATGGGTTCTTAAAATCGGGGACATAGAAGTAGACAAAGTTCGAAATCCAATACAGAAATTAATTCGAACAAATTCTGATGTTGAGAATGGCATTTATTCCTCCTTTGAGAAGCAAACAAACTATGTCGCATAGGTTCAATAGATTGACAAACCGGAAGATGGTAAAATAACATCCATTATTTTCAAACTATCATGCTTAGGATAAAATTAAGTCGTCTTTACCCAATACATTCTATAATTCCACATGCTAACTTGCAAGTTGCAACATAAAAACATCATGTTGTTCGTTCTTTAAATAACAAGTGTCAAAGTGGCAGCTGCATTTTAAACATTTTAGTCCAGATTAAAACGCTAAAGTTGCAAGTCTCTTCTAGTGTTGTTGTTGTTGTATATGGCAGAGAGTTATTTCTGTTTTTGTTATTATTTTGTTATGCCTGGCACTAGTATCTGTAATAGTGTAACCGTAAATGTCATCGCGATGCTACACGATCGCGCCTTCAGTTATTGAATAAATACATAAAAATTACATTATTTTTGTTGTTGTTGTTGGCAAGAAAAACAAAAACAAAACCATCGAAAAAAATATAAAAAAAAAATGCAGTAAATGCCGACCGAATAATAGTGAAAGAAGAGAAAAAAACGCCAACCAAACAATTTTCAAATAAAAGGAAGTTATTGCTGTTGTTGTTATATGTTGTTTCTTGGCAAAAGATTCTATTTTTCTTCTTTTATAAGAAGACACTGTTGCTCTAAAACGTTTTAGATTTTTAATGTTTAAAAATCGTTTAAATTGCTGTTGAAGTTGTAAGATTATGAATTTGAAACATTTAAAGATGCATGTGGCGTTTTATAAATATTTTTAAAGCCATAGTTTGGTATCTAAAGGTTGAAATGAAAAAATTTCAAATGACAACTAACTGTTAACAATAAAATGACTTTTGACATGAAATTTAGAAGTAAATACGTTGTCACTGTTGGTTGCTGTGCATATTGAAGTCTTTCGATAGAAACTAAGTTTTCTATCCTACACTGGATTCAAAATCTAGTTCTTTTGATCATAGTGGAAGCTGTGAAATTTTCCTCTGGGGTAATATGAATACAATACTTTATTTGGAAAGTCCTTGTTAAGTTTTTTAATTATTAAATTAATATGAAGATCTACTTTGTAAACGAGACTGTCTATCAATGGGTCAATAAGCTTGAAACTTTTTGATTTTTTTAAATGCAAATACAATATTCTACTAGTCAAAAGGGATAATTTAGTTCAATTTTATTAAAATTATATTATAATTTAGTTCAATTTGAATACACTGATGTTTGACAGCCGTGTTTGACAATCATGTTTGACAACTATGTTTGACAACCGTGTTCGACAACATGTTGACAACCGTTTTGACAAATGTGTTTGACAACTATGTTGGACAACCGTGCTTGGCAGCCATGTTTGATAGCCATTGTTTACAAGATAAAAAAAAAAAAAAAAAACACTTTATATTAATTGACCAGTACACTTGTTAGTCAGGATTCTACAATCAGCTTCTACCATCATTCATGTTGTGGTAGTTTTTAATTTTATCCATGTTTTTTAGATATTTTCATTGTAATTTTGTTTCTCCTTAGAGTTTTTGCCAGAAGACTGCTGAGGAGAAGTTGTTGAAAGAATTTTTAGTTAACTTCCCTTTTAAAATTTAACAAACTGTATCGTTTAGATCGTGTTTGCCAGCTACGTTGGGATTTGAAATTTTAAAAATCCATTTAATGGGCTATGAATTGTTTCTTTGTTTGCTTTACTTTCTAGATTAATTTCTTAATAAGTGCCCTCTGTAAGATTACTTGTTCATAATCACGCTAATATTGGCTTGTGGTCTCATTAGTTATCCTAGAAGACTAAGTGGTTCCTTGTTAGATGTAGATTGTTAGCACTGGGTTTTTTAAAGAAATTTTTTGAGACAGAAAGTTCGAAATTATTAAATGGCTACCAAGCGATCGCTTTAATGGCAATGTGCCTTACTTTCGGTGTTCATCACTGGCTCATAAGAAGAGAACAAAAACACAATATGACATTCGCCAATAATAAATTATGAAACAACTTTTAATTTTTAATTCTGTTTTTGAGCTGCAGAGCATCATAATCTATTCGTTTTGGCTTGCCTTGTATTATTTTGTTTTGCGCACAGAGATTATGACATTTGCTTTGAAAACTCCATTAACTATTATAAATGATTGTTATGATTATGATTTTAATCATAATTATTTTATCGTGATTACAAAACGAAACTAATGATGTATTCACAAAAATTAATTATAATTTATGAAGGACTTTCTAAAAACCAAAAAAAAAAACAACAAGAAAACAACAAGAAAACATTTAGAATTTGTTTTGTTTTTGTTTTTTTTTTGTTTAAAAGAAGAACGTAAAGATGATCAAAAAAAAAAAACAAAGTCTTGTAGTTTCGTTTGAAAGGTGAAGCAGTATCAATGAGTAAGAGAGCGTATATTGTTTTGATTGCATGTCGGATCTAAATGCAGCTGTCAATTACAATTTTGACATTTACCATAAACAAAGTTTTGTGTCATAAAAAAACAAAACAAAAACGGAAAATAAATATTATTTAAGAAATAGAGAAATAAATTTGAAAATAATTACATTAATCATGTCAAAACTCTTAGCAAACCAATCGTCTATTGAGTGTTAGTGTAATTGTGTATGTTTGTAATCATTTTGTAAAGTTTATATAGATTTATTAACACTCTAGTCAATGTTCAAATGGTTTTTATCTTTTCATCACACATTCAATTTTGTTATTTTCGGTGCGAGTATTTAAAGAATAAATTTGTGTTATTGACAACCCATTGACATTTGCTATGAAGTATCATATCAAATAGACAATGGTGCCAACAACATCAACAACATATACTCAAACAAATGCTGGCATCGTAGCCAAACTGGCAATTGATAGTGGTGGCAGTGGTGGTAGGTAGCAATTGTTTTGTAAAATAGTACAATCAATAACACTATCACTTTCAAGTCTTTATGCATAGTACTACTCGGGCTCTGGTTTCAATACATATGCGGTGTATACATAGATACACTTTTAGCCAACAGATCCAAAGGAATTAAAATCCAAACACAATCCAATACAACTTTAACTAAGGCTGCAGCAGGCAGCAAGCAACAAAACAGCTTCCTAAAAGATGCAAAAAAAAAACTACACACACTTTTAATTCAACTTTGACGTTTCTGGCTACATTGTTGATAGATCAACTGTCATATAGCATCAGCTATAACCATAAAATAAACTTACTTTACCGCTTACACTTCGATCGAATCGTATCGTATTGTATATCGTATTGTATTGTTGTATCTTTACTGTATGGCAGCATTGTGTGTGTAATGCATGCGGCCAAGTAAAATTCCTTAAAATCGGTGGCGGCATTTTGTACAAAATTAACATGGCGTCGATTGGTGTTAATTTATGCATTTGAATAATTTTTGTTTTTCGAATGGAACAACAACGCAACAGGCAAATCAGATTTTTGTTACTGATCACTGATCGAATTGTATTGTTGTCCAGAACTTGCAAAGAACAATTAGAAGTTCTTTAAACGATTATTCCTATAATCGATTAGAAATTAATTTTATTTAAGGTTAGAAAATTGCCATAAAAACTGTGTGTTTTTTGGGAAAATTAAATGTTTTCGAAACAATTTTAATTGAGTTAAGGTTATAAAAGTGAGGTTAAGTGAAGAGAAATTTTTAAAAAAATGTATCATTTAGGGGAAGGAAGCCAAAGGATGTATATAAAATGCAGTCTTAATCAAATCAATTTAAAAATATATCGCTTTCAGATTAGTTTCATTTCCATATACTCATTTAAACACTTTTCCCAACAAGCTAGTAATGAATGCATTCCTTCAAATGTGTGCTTATAATCAAGTCGATTGTTTGAAATTGTCTGTGCAACATTGCAGTCAACACAACTGTTTCGTATACTATGTGGTGAGGGGAGATTTTAATTTATTTACGCTTTTATTAGAGTTTTGACCAATTTAAGCGTAACACTTTACCAAATGACGTCTTGATGCAAATGTTGCAAACAATCAAATGCAACATTACACTTAATAACAGCAACACTCAAAAATGCAACACAATAGCCTTAGCAACGACATAAGCACTTACATTTTTAAAAAAGATACAAGCATTCATGCAGTCAGTTAGTCACTCAGTCAGTCATTCATTCAATTGCTTCTCTGCCAGCCAGCTTGCTTAATGCGGTGCTGTGTACTGTGCTGTGCGCTAATGTTGTGGAAGAGACTCTCGTCAATTTCTTGTTCAATCATTTAAATAATTTGCATTTTTGTTCCTTCAATTTCAGCTCATGTACGAGTGTACGAGTGTACGAGTGTACTTGTACAATTTTATTTCGTTTATTGAAGTTTCTGTTTTTTTTTTTCTTTGCTACTTTTTTTGTCTTCTACGTTTGCATTTTGCCATTATTTTTCTTGTTCCCTCCAATGTTTCGTATCTTTTTTTTTTTGCTTTTGAACCACAATTCACACCTCAAGCGGTAACCAGCATTAAAAACCACAACAACATACATTTATGACACCCCGAAACAATTGTTGAAAATTGCAGGTTAATGCTGCAATCATTTGTTGTTGTTGTTATTGTTGTTGTTGCTGTTTATATTGCTGCCGCAATATTCAAATTTTTTTTTTTTATAAAAGAAAGAAAATGTGGCAAAGAAAAAAAAAACAACAACAACATAGAATAACATAAAGGTAATAAACATCAACAACAAAAACAACAACAACATTTGTATTGTATTGTAATAATAACATCAAACCACCACCATCATCATCTATTTGATGTTGATGTTGCATATTAAGTGGATAAATAATTTTATGATTAGATACCGTGAAATGCAAAAGGTTAATGGAAGTCTTTACAATGCAGTGACTGGATGTACCAGACCAATAAGAAACATTATTTTCTATGCCCAACTAAATTAGGGCCATTAAGCTGAAGGTTTTCTATGGTATTTTGTGTTTTTGTTTGTTGTTTATTAATCAATATTAATTTGGCAATTCAGGAATTCAATTACGTTTGGGGAAGAGCATGTCTAACCTAATTTAGAGACAATAAAGCAGTTGCAGATGGTTAAGCGTGTGTCCTTAAGTTAATAATACTTGTGCTGTAGTATTGCTGTTCCATTCATATTTATTCTAGAACTCTTATATACTCTTGAACTATCGATAACTAATCGATATGTTACACTATAAAATATAGGTGACGGAGTGTGCTTAAAAGACACGGTAATTTCTAAATCCAGTGGTTATTCGTTACAATTATACTGAGAAGAGATTTACTCTGATTCTTCACAGTACCACAGAAGCAAAGACCTAATTTTTTGGAAATTTTTAATTGGAAAGGCTCTGGCCTTAGCGTAACCTGTCACGAAAGAAGAGTGTTCATTTCTTCGATTAAATCGGAGGGTTTAACTTAATTGGTCATTACAATCCTTTAGTTGGGATTACAACCTAGCTTTTTGCAACACTAATGTTGTGTGTTAATTTTCTCCATTAGAGATGAGATCTACAGTTTATAGCTGAGTCCGAACAACAGATGTTTGAGAAACTCTCCATGATAATTTTAATATTCCGAGTTTTTGTCGGAAGACTACTCAGAAGACATTCCAGAAGGAAATATTTTTCATACTTCGTTTTAAAAGTGATGCCTGAGACCGGGATTGAAGCACGGACTATTATCTAATAAACCAACTCACTATCTGCTAGACTACGGCGACTTCAATAGGTAAAGCGGAGGATCCACTGGGTTTTGCCGAAAAAACTCATTTGCTGTGGAATCTTCGAAAATGTTTAAACGTGTTCAATACATTATTTCGGAAAACCTCATGTGAATCATAGACAACAACCTACGATAATTTTTTTTATTGGCTTCAGTCAGGTAGGAAGTCGCCGTAGTCTAGTAGGTAGTTTGTTGGTTTATTATACGCAAGGCCACAGTTCAAATCCCAGGTCAGACTACAAAATGAAAACATGAAAATATATTTTCGGCGTCTTTCTCTCAGCAGATTTCTGTCAAAAACTCTGAGCATCAATAAAATTGCCGTGAAAAGTTTCTAAAAAATCTGTTGTTCGGAGTCGACTTTAAACTGCAGGTCTCATGTATAAAATAAACGCACACAACATAAGTGGTGTGAGAAGCTAGGTTGTAATCCTTATGTATGTTCAGTCTTCATCTTCTGTAAAGGAAATCATAATTGCACTGAATGCAAACTACGCTTATTATAGAGAATAGAATTCGTGTGACCGCAGAATTGTAGTCTTACTGTACTTATTGCTAAGTTTTTCCAAATCTATATGCCCAATGTAGAGAAACTTTCTCAAAACTTCTGTAGAATTACTGTGCAGCAGTTCAATCGATTATCAGAACTCAACTTTAAATATCTCCAATACCTGAAACCAAGTTCATAAAACTTAAATTTAATCTCCATTATCCACTAATTTCCATTTCCTATTACAATAACAAAACAAGTCTTCAAATATAAGTTCCTTAATCAACCACAACAAACATTTTATCAGAGAGAGACAAAAAAATAAAAAAAAAAAATAAAAAGAATCACACACAAATGATTTGCGGCTATATAAACTGACGTTTTCCTTTTGTTGTTGTTTTGTTGTATTGCAAACATTTTATTTGAATTTTTTTTTCTTCTTTTTTTATCCACATTGTATTTGTGTTTTTTTCTTTTTTTTTTACTTCTTTAAACACTTAATTGAATAGATTTTCTACTTTGTTGCTTAAGCGTTAATGCCACTCATAAATTAGAAGTCTTTGACTTGGAGATACAATAAAACTTTTCAATTGAATTGAATTGCTGCTACTTTACTGCCTACTACAATACATAGCAAGACAAAGAGAGAGAGGGAGAGAGAGAGAGAGAGAGTGAAAGACGACAACAATTGATGTGGTTGCTACTTAAAGCAGTTATGCCGACAGCAGCAGCAATTGACAAGAAATTCCGAAACCAAAGTCAATTAAAAGATTCATTATCTTTAAACAGTTGCTTACAATGCAAAAAAGAAGAAGAAGAAGGAAAAAAATACGGAAAAATCGATAAAGAAATAATCGATAATAAAAGGAAATGCAGTAATAGGTGAAGAGTGAAAAGAAAATCAATTAAACATCCTTCTTTTTCTTATTAGAGAAGGCAGTATATACTTTTAAACTCTGCAAATCGGCAGGGCCCAGTACTAGATCCAAAGTATTTTGGTCTAGTTAGTGTTTATACTTAGGACAACTAAAAGTAAGGCGCTTAAGAAGTAGGTAAGCCTAGGGTCAAGCTCAGATTACTATGGGATCAGGTTACTATAAGGGTTAGCAGAAGGAAGACAGTTCAACGACCTAGAGGCATAACGGCTAACCGTGATAATAATAAGCAGAACCGACTAAGAGTTGCAGATTCCGAAGGTATACTCAAACATTCGAAAATGCTTCTGTGATATAGGCCCTAAGTATAGTAAGAAAAAATTTTAGAAACTGTTTGACCAAACACCTGGCAAAGAATAAACTCTAGAATTATCGCAGGAGTTGGCTTATTAGACGTAAGGCCTCGGTTCAAACCCTAGGTCAGACATCAAAACGAAAATATCAAAAAATATTTGTTCGGTGATTTCCTCTCAGCAGATTTCTGGCAATCTGTCGTTCGGAGTCGACTTTAAACTGTAGGTTCCGCCACTTATGTATAAAATAACACACATAGCATATGTGGTGTGAGAAACTAAGTCGTAACCGGAAAAGAGGGTTGTAATAACCAATCATGTATGTCTGTCATGTCTGACTGAGGTGCGGAGTCCGCAAAGTGTACTCAAAATGATACTGGGTCGTAGTAAGAGTAAGCTGCCATCTTCCCCAAAAAAGAGACCTCAAGTACTGTAAGCAAGGATTCCCACGTATTAAAAACTTCAGAAGCCGATGAATTAAAGACCTGATGCCGTTAGAGGGAGAACAAGCGCGAAGAGTATCGGTGACATTAACGTTACGGTACAGTGACTAACAGAAATTAACAGAAGATATCGTTCAGAAGATATCTTATCCAAATTGCTCTCAACTGCCTCAACTGGCTTCCCTATTTCTTAGGTGCCTTACTTTTAGTGGTCCTAAGTATAAACAATAACTAGACCAACAATACTTTGGAAAAAGAAAAATAGGTTTTGTACATCCTTGATAGGCCAAATTGTGAGCACGCTTTACATTACTTACTTAGATGCTCATTATTACCCTTTATTTGGGATTACAACCTAGTTTCTTACATCATTCATGTTGTGTGCGTTAATTTTATCCATGAGTGGCGAGATCTACTGTTTAAAATCGACTCCGAACGATAGATTTAAGAATCTTTTGAGGGCAATTTTATTTTTACTCTCAGAATTTTTGCTAGAAAACTGCAGAGACCATCGAATGAAATATTTTTCATATATCGGGGGCTTGAACCACAGGTTCTCGTCTAAACAAACTACCCACTAGAATACCGCGATTTTATCGTGAGCACACTCTCTAGATGTAATTTAATACTCGATTATCAATTCCAAGGTGAAAATATTGGAGAAGAAAACTTGAATTCAACGATTTCAGACATAAATATGCTCTTGCCTTGCATATGCAATTTATCGGTGGCAAATTGATCATTTTATCGATTGATAATTTTCAATAAATAATGGATAAAATTAATTTAAAGGTACCCAAAAACTTTAAGCCACCTGTTAGGCATTAATACATGACGGTGAAGGTGGAGTAATGGTGAGAAATTATTTTTTCCTTCGGTCAAGTGATTTTTGTTGCTTGTTTTGTTAAACCTTTTTGCCGTTTTGCCTTAACACTTAACACCATTATCAAAGACGGACATTAAAGCAAGGATGTCAGAAGTCGTTCGTATATTACAGGCAACATAACAATTTAATGGTCCAACTTATTGTTTTTGTTGTTGTTGTCCAGAATCACTGCCATAAGTTACAATAACTGAAATTTTAAACTTTTTGTTTCTCCCTTCCTATGCATACGCGGATTTCTTATATTTCTTAAGCTGTTTTTGATTTCAAAATTTTATACAGAGAAACAAAAGAGAAGAAAAAAGAGTTTTTTTTTCTTACTTTTTAGCCATTTGCTGTTGACTTGAAGGTATTAATGAAATTAGCCGTGTGGGCGCTTAAGTATTATGCGCAGCATTACAGATATTGACTGGCTTACAGCCTTCAACATAAAACATTTAAAATTTTTTTTTGGTATGAAACCCCAACATATTGTCTGTGGAAAAGTGTTTGGCCATCTACAAATAAAATAACTATCATGCAACAAAAACAAACCAACAAACAAACTAACAAACAAATGAGTAATAAATGCTTATAAAGGTAGTGAGGTGAGATCCAGCTAAGCAAACGAGCAAGCAAGCGACCAACCGACAAAAATCGAAACACCCAGGCACATTAACATTTTCGAATACCAAACAATAATCCAAAAAAAAAAGTGAAAAAAAATCCGTGATAAACAACCTTTTGTCGCTGAATGTCATGTTGGCATTTCCAACAGGAAGTGGGTGTTGCATTAACAAATATTTGGGGCACAGCTGTACTCTACATTCTGTAGTGGAGTTAAGGTTTTTTCTTTTTTTTTTCTTTTGCTAATTTTGTCAAACAGTAGCAAATATTCGTTTGCAATAAAATGTTATTCAATTCAATTTGAGGAGTGTGTTCGCGAATTCCATGCGAATGTGGCCACCTTACAAGTTCGATCGATATCAGATCACTATTGTGATGTTATAAAGAAGTCTGGCGTAGGTGATGAGATACTAGGTGCTAGACCACCCACCAACCACATGCAACTGCAACATCAATTTGCTTGTTGAAGAACCGTCAAGTTTAGAGGTTGCAATCAAACTCAGGCACAATCGAACCGTTACGTTCAGTTACGCAAGCAGGAAATTTTTTGTAAAATACCACAAGAGCACTCTACTATTCTATTCCATACACTAAGGGTCTCTTAGGAGCACTTGAATTGCCAACGACTTTCATTTTCATTGTCAAGGAAGATTTCTGAAATATTTTCCTGCACCAAGATGCAATACCTCAAAATCTCAGCACGGCTTTCAAACGATTAACAATAACGTTTACAGAGTGAAAGCTCTGACAATATCTTGAACGAAACTTGGTCTGGGAAAACAGAGTCACTAAAAGCAAGGCCTTAGCCAGGATAATACATACATACATAATTGCTCATTGCAAACCTTTAGTCTGGCTTACAACTGATGTCGTGTGCGTTATTTTATTCATGAGTTGCGTCACATTTAGTTTAAAGTCGATTCCGAACGACAGATTTTTGGGAAACTTTTCATGGAAATTTTATTTTTATTCTCAGAGTTTTTGACAAGAATCTGCTGAGATCGGCGACTTCCAAACAGATTTCTGGCAAAGCTCTGAGAATAAAAATAAAATTTCCATGAAAAGTTTCCCAAAAATCTGTCTGGAAGTCGCCGAAGAAATATTTAATAAATCTACACACTACCTACTAGACTACGGTAAATTCTAGCCAGGATAATAATGGTTGATCACATTTAACTTGTGTTGTGTAAACTGTCATTGCCATGACCATCTTTGACTTTGAAAATTAATTGCTTCTACCCAAAAGTTTTATTTAATTTTATAAGTAAGTCCACCCTGGCATTTTACGTTTGTCACCCTGCGTACAAAAATTTATTGAGTTTTTAAGTGGTTTTACAATGTCGTCGGGTTTACGGACTGTGATTGAATTTATGGTAATTTTGTCTTCAACTCTGCGATACTGTTTGTAAAATTAAACGTGAAACATAATTATGTTAACAAAATTGACTTTATATGGCATATAATTTTTATGAAGTGGTACAATTTAACTGTGCGCACACACACAAACACACGCGCCATTTAAAAAAATTTGGTCCAGGTGTTGATCAAAGGGACGGTAAAAATGTTTTAAGCTTGCGTAGACAATAAAAGAACAAACTAGGCTACGACCTTGCAGTTGCAATATAAGATTGTAAAAGAATTTTAGAATATTATTTATCATATAACGGGTTAACCATTTATAGGTATCAAAAGTAAAGTTAAATAAAACGTGCATACATGATGAAACGGCTATTTTGTTATAACGCTTCCACCTGATTGGTTGCAGGAACCGATCCGACCTATGGAGTTCCGGTGAATGTTGGTTTTTAAATACTTCAATGTTAGAAGACTATCCATGTAGGGGCGATTATTGATGTAGCACTACAAAAAGTAAGTTAACGTCCTGAAAAACATCAAATTTTTTTTTCTGGAAACTACTTATGCAATGAAGGCAAAATTCGTCGTGTAATGTGGCTTGTGGTACTGTCTATAGCTTCCAATGTATAATATTCAGTTCAAGTCCCAGAAAAGTTGGTTATCGTATGTTAATATCACTTTGAATTGAGGATTACGGCTTTTCCATTGTCAATGACGTCTACATTTATCCGGAATGCCGTGTGTTTCCCCAAATGGGATCAACATTAATATCAAAGGTTATGGCCAGAAGAGGCAGTATCATCTCCTCAGAAAGACAAAGAACTTATTGAGTAAAGCTGCTTACCACTCTATCTATTGCAAAAATCCGGTACAATTTCACAGGTGCAATGTTTCTAGAAGCCACCGCAGTTTAGTAGGTCGTGTGTAGGCTTGTTGTCGAAAAAAATTTCATCGAAGACTTCCTCTTAGCGGATTTCGAGCAAAAAAAGCTTCTCAGAAATGTAGGTCCCGCACATGTACACAACATAAGTGGTCTGAGAAGCTAGGTTGTAATCCTGACTGTAGAGCTGTAATGACCAATTATGTATATTTATGTGTTATGCAATGTTTCTAGACAACAATAGGTGTTAACCCTGTCATTCTAGTACATGTTGTATTAAGTTGTGTAGCTGAACAAAACTTGAATAAAGAAACTAAGGAAATGAAATAATGAGAAGGCAGCCCATGATGGTTAAAGGAACGAAATGGAATAAAAAAATAATCGAAACAAAGTGGGCAGATGGTAACCCTCATGCATGGAACGATGGCTCTTAGGTACTTAAATTTCTTAACTGAATATAATAACAGTAGAGTATCTAACACTGGGATTAAAGGGCTAAGAAAGAATTATGATGAAATTAAGCTACTCGTTCTGAAAAATCTCGGTTTTTTATTTGTTGTAGTTTGCTCAGAGCATGGCAATAACACTGTGCTCACATTAAAATCATTCTATAAATAGCATCGTGCACAAAATTCCATAGGCCCTATTTTAAAATACGGTGGGGAATCCCTGCGACAACACAATGCAATTAAATGTGTAGGTTTGCTGATTTAAGAAGATTGGGTGTTGCTTGACATTTTCATACAAAATTCAGCAGAAAACTCTATGCAAAGGGTATTGCAATAAAAAAAAATTCTAAAAAGAATTCATTTGCTGGCATCTGAGAGACATTATTACGTAATTTTATAAATTTAAATTGCATTTTTAGTTTCATTTTATTTTTACAAAACGTGTTACCAAAAGCCCACATTCGTTAAAAGACGTTAAAAGGTACCAAGAAGAAAAAAAAAAAAAATACCAGCAACATTCTTAACAATTCAGTCTCAGTCAGTTTGTCAGCAAAATAATCACAGCACTCAGTGGGACAAACAATAGCCGCAAAATGAAACGATTTTATTATGGCCTTAGAAAACGAATGCCTTTGTTTTTCTCTATTTTTCTTTTTGTAATGAAAAATATCTAATAATGTAGGTTTGTCGTTAGGTTTGTAACAATTAGGAAATTAAGGCATGTGTGTTAGATGCGTTTTTTTGGCTTTTCAGAGATTTTAATAGATTTTGATGGCTTTAAAGTACTGATGGATTAGGACATGAAAATCAAATTTTTTTGAAAAAATTTTTTTACTCCAAATTGTGTTGTGGAGGGAATTTTTAATTCGTTTTATTGCCATGGTTTTGTTTTGTTGTTGATCTGTGAAATTGTTTTTCTCTCAAAAAAAAAAAAAGAATTTTTTTTTTATAATTTCAGTTTAACATTGTCGCCCCAATCATCTAAAAAGAGTGGTAGAGTGGTGGTAGATTGTTGGTTCATTTTTTTGCTGCTTTTTTTTTTTGGCAACATTGTTAAACATCTACGATTTGCGAATCATGTCTGAACTATTGTTATTTCACGATTAGAGTTGTTTTTGTTGTTGTTCAATCTCTCCCTCGCAAGAAATGACACGTTTTACAAATGTTTACCACTTTGTTTATACGATTTTTGCTTGTTTTCAGTTAAGCGTATTTTTTTTTTTGCTTAACCAAGTGACACTATTGATTGGACATGACTTCCTTTAGCAATATTAAAAAAAAAACAAATGAAAACAAAAACAAAACCAAAAACAAAAACAAAAAAAATAAATTTTTTTTTTAAAATAAAACCATATACAGGAGAAGAAGTGATTAAATAGACAAGTTAAGTCGGTATATATCATTATCGTGACTTTTAATCTCGTTTTACTATGTTTGGGATGGCAACTTTGAACTTTGACATACACATATACATACACATACACCAGTACGTATGTACATGCATACATTAGTATGTATTTCTATACAAAATATTATGGTCAGTTGAGTCCGACTCTTTAGAACTGTACCGTAAGCTTATCACAAAATACAGTGCTCATCAAAAGAAACTGTACATTAAAACAAATTATATTAATTAATGAATTACCGTTAATTGTTTCATTGCCAGTTTTTAAAATTCAAACAAAACAAAAAAAATTTGTTTTTTTAAATTTCAAAATATTGCCAAATTTTTTCGGGCACTCTCCTTAAGTTTTAAAAGTTGATTTTAATGATTGTTAGAATTTTATCATTAGTGCACAGTTTCTATTGTAGCTCACTGTATTCTTACTGTCGTTATTTATCGATTTCTATATTCGAAAGAACGCTCACAAACTTTGAAAATATTACCATTGCCTGAGGCTTATCAGAAGCCCTTGCGTTTTTCGGTTGCAAAACCGATTATATGCAAGGGAACGCCTCTGTATGGCAGTTTAGTGGCTCTTAAAACTTTCAATTGCTTATAATTGTCTGGAAAATGGT
>QOCX01000611.1:52752-81712 GCA_005959815.1 Sarcophaga bullata | reverse complement strand
CACCAGAGAAATAACACATTTCGCACAACGCCTCCTTCCTGGATTGATTGGTAAATGTCAAGGCCGAACAGTCTAAATTAGGTTAACTTCTTAGTGACGTATACTTATTATCATATATTTATTGTCATAGGCATAAGGACCCGTAGTCGCTGTGGTGTAGAAGGTAATGTGTAGTCCGTGAGGCCACGGTGCAAGCCCCAGATCCAACAAAACGAAATATGAAAAATAGTTCTCGGCGACTGCCTCTGCAGATTCTGACAAAAACTCTCAGAGAAAATATAATTGCCATGAAAAAAGTTTTCCAAAAAATACGTCGTTTGGAGTTCGACTTTAAACTGTAAGTCCCGCCACTCATGTATAAAATTAACACGCAAAACATCAGTGATGAGAGAAGTTAGGTCATAATCCTGACTAAAGGGTTCTAATGACCAATAATGTATGTATGTATGTACGCATGTATAAACATAATTCATTTGATAAGAAACTTAGTCTCTTTTGAGCATTTTTAAGGTCTTTTCTTGAATAAAACGAGTTCGTTTCTTAAGTCTTTCAATCTAAAATATGAATATAAAATGAAGTTTGTTTCTTAAGTCTCTCTGTAAAATGTGAAACCGTTAAGATTTCTTTACGATATAAAAAAAACAGAAAATATTGTAATAATTCCGAGTTAGATTATGTGAAAAATTGTACATTTTTGTGGATTTTTTTTTTATACACGACAGTTTTGGAAATTATGGAAGAAGAAATTTTTAAAAGATCATTTTTTTTGGCCATCAATGTAGGTTTCTCTACATAGGTTTGCACAGATGTCAAACAAGGCTATTCCCAGGATAGACAAACTGCAACTGACGGTATTCTGTGATACTTAAATAGTCAGCAAAATGATGTGGATAAACTGATGCGTGGCATAAAGTTGAAGCAGAACAGATTTTTGAAAAATGCTCCGATAAATATATAAAATTATCGATAACTACAATCATATTCCTGGACTAAAGAGGACATAATTTTGCGCATGAATAACGACGTTGTGGTGTCTATATGGTGATTAATTCAAACTATCGAATTCCAAGGAGTGTATGTCAGAAGTAATAAATTCCCCGAATAAACAAGCTGCAACTGATTCTATCCTGTGAACCTTAAATAGTCATATATTTCACGGAGATTAAGTTGATTACGTGGGCATGAAGTTGAAGCAGAGGAGACTTTCGAAAAATGCAACGGCAAATCTATAAATTTATCGATAATTATACTTATATTGCTGGACTAAAGAAGACATAAATTTCCGTAAGAATAAATCACCCACGGCGTTGACCACAACGTCGTGATTTGTCGTGATTTGTTCAAACAATCGAATTTCAAGGAGTGTATTTCAAAAGTAATTAATTCGCCAAATTTTAAAAGAACCCGTGTTCACTTTCAGAATTCTCACCGCATGCTTTATAATTTTTTTTTAATTTCTTCTCCTGCATATTGAAAATAATCCAACTTGACCATAAGATTTCGAATCGTTTACTGTCACATCCTTAAAAAATTACAGTTATCGTTAACATCCCAAGGCAAATTGTACATGATAATCGTTAAGAATGTGGTAGTAAAGCAGTTTTAATAAAATTTTTAAAAATTTTTTTTGTTTTTTTTTTGGCTTCGAAATAAATTTGTTAAACCAAATCCATTAGAAAAACATTAAACGAAACCCCCCCCAAAAAAAAGAACTGAAAATAAATCGAAAAAAAGTGGAGAGAGGGGGGAGTTACAGAATGGAAGAAAAAAATAATAGCGAATGGCAATTTAAATTAAAAATATAAGCAAATCAGTTAATTGACTCGATTAGTTTTGTTTGCCAAAAAATTGACTTCGAAATTCAAATACGTTTTTAACACGGATGGATGGTTAAACGTTCAAATTTAAATAAATTGAACAAATAAATATAAAAACTACATTCAACGTACATACCTGTATGGCCGTATCTGCACTCCTATGCTTATACTGTATCAGTTATAAGCTAGTTGCTGCTGCTGCTGCTGCTGTTGTTGCCTGTTGCCTGTTGCCTATTGCCTATTGCCTATCGCTAGCTACTGACAATATTGTTGGTGTATGGTTTGTTGCTGGTTGTTGTTGTTATTTAGTAGTGGTATTGATGTTATTGGTGCCAGAGCACATTTTGTTTAATCGGTTTCAGGTGCTAGTTTCACAGATACTCGACACGTATTTGTGAGTGCCAAATGCATAATAAATAGCAGCATGCCTGACATTTAACAAGCGTGCAATATAATGAGGCAGACCGACTGCAAAAAACAGAAAAAAAACAAACGAAAAAACGGCACTGTAACTCTCTACTACATACACATACACCAGCTAAGCTGAGTTCTCCAGCTGACTAGCAATGCAAAACATCGAAATCGACAGTAACAATAACAATAACAACCAACCATATCAGCCAATGTTCGGCACATATAATGGCAACAACAGCAACAGCAGCAGCAACAGTATTCGTTGAGCCAAACAGTTATTGAGTTTTTATATTTAAAATTGGTTAAATAGTAACAATAACAACAACAACAACTGCAACGAAACTAACACCATTAGGCATATACGAGGAAGGTGGCGGTATTCACATTTCTTATGAAAATTAACCATTAAAACTTGGCTTAGCGTAGAAATTCGTAGGGTTTGCAATTGATGATAGAATTGACTCGAAAAGAGGGTTTATTCGTAAGTTATTGCAACAATGGATTAAAAATCGTAATGCGAGAAATATTTACTTCGGGACTTATCAGCAAGAAGCATTTCAGTTGTCCACCCATATGTTCAATTCGTGTCCTGTTTTATATGAATCTGGCACTGACGTAAATGGTCATTATTAATCTCATACAATGAGAGCGTATACTCTTCTTTAAGCTAAAGGATCTGGCTTTTATGGCTTGAGGACTTGGAAATACCTTATATCACAGATATTGGGATGCTTGAGATATATTGGCAAGAATGGCGGCCATCTCTCTGTGAAAGAGACGCTAAATTGTTCTGATTTCACCTTAAAATGGGTACAAGTAAAAAGGCTAATAAATGGCAGTAAAACTGAAATGTTATTTCTAACATTATCACATAATGTACTCTCTTCTCATACACACATACATAATTGGTCATTACAACCCTTCAGTACGATCTAGCTTCTCACACCACTTACGTGGTGTATTTTAATTTTTATACATGAGCAGTGGGACCTACAGTTTAAAGTCGATTCCGAACTACAGATTTTTGAGAAACTTTTCATGGTAATTTTATTTTTACTCTCAGAGTTTCTGCCCGAAATCTGTTAAGAGGAAGTCGCCTAAAAAATATTTTTTTTTTGATATTTCGTTTTGTTGAAGATGTCTGACCTGGAGTTTGACCTGATGGCACCGCGTCTAATAAGCCAACCCACAACCTGCTAGACTATGACTTCTTCACTTCACTGGACTTTCATAAACTGAACCTTGTGATGATAAGAGATCTGGTGATAGTTGGCCAGTACGCATTCCGCTTATGATTTTTGTTTGAATTTGAATATTGTAGAGTATGATGGGGGACTGTTGCTCACTTCTTTTGCAAATGCCATTGTCGTATGTTATCGAGGACTAGAGAAAGATGTCTGCCTACAGAAAGCTTCAATGATGTTCTAACTCTAAAACTTTGTACTCTTCCGAAATAGAAAAACTCTCTGCCGATAGTCCATGCTGGATAATGAGAGATAAAGTCAATAATAGTCTGTAAGTGATTCAATTTTTATCTCTTCTCGTGAGGCCAATTGTCCAGGAACTGATAACATTAGAATGTCTTTACATCTACGAAATCTGCATAGATATCATGTAAACACCGTTTCAGTCTTTTAGTGTTGTTATCCATATACTCGATAATACTATAAGCAGGTAATTTAGAGGTATTTACAGTGAGCGTCAAAAGAAACTGTACATTAAAAGAAAGTATACATTAATAGATTATCATTATTTTTATTTTAAAATTATTCCATTGCCAGTTTTTAAAATTAAAACAAAAAACAAAAAAAAATTTTTTTTTAAATTTCAAAATATTGCCAAATTTTTTCGGGCACTCTCCTTAAGTGGTAAAGGTTAAATTTGGTGATTGTTAGAATTTTATTTATAGTGTACAGTTTCTTTTGATGCTTACTGTATGTACTTAACGATTTAAATCTTGGTATTCATGCGGTTTTGCTTCCTGAGTGTAGTTCCCAGCTGTTGGTAAAAGAAATTCTCTTGGTAACTCTACACTAAACTGTTTTGTGCTTATTTTAAGTGGCTTACTGAACTGAGCGTTTAATAAACAGTTTTTGAATAATTTTTAAGTGTGGTTATAAAGAATTTAAAAATTTAATACGAAACTTAAAGAAGTTTTTTTTTTAATATTTTTATAAAGAGGCAGAGGCATATTACAGCTCATATGCCACAGATAAACGGTTATTTTTTTAATTGCCAATTAAAAGCCTCTTTACTGAATTATGATCATTAACAATAAATAAATTATTTGTAATTTTTATTTTGCAATGTTATATGTTTCTGTCTCTGTTTCTGTTTAAACATTTAAAATCTTTAATAATTGAAACCCCTATTTACCTAACTCTTCTCCTGTAGAGCGGTTAATTTTCCACACTGAATTTTCTACATTGTTACCCCAAAATACTAACCAAAAAGGAAAAAAGACCAACACAACACCTATAAGATGACTAGACACTGAGACTAACTAAAACCCAACAGGCATCCATAAAGAAGAGCTTTTTTTTTGTTTTTTTTTTGGTTTCGAAAAAAAGTCATACTCTTCCTGAAGGCAAATTGACAAATTACCGCATCTCGTTGTAGTTACAAGTATTCTTATGTTGACTTCAAACTTTTCAAAATGTTACCACAGCAACATAGAAAATAAAAACAAAAAAATTTTGTTTTTCTGTTTTCTGTTTTCGGTTTTTTGTTTTTTTGTTTTTTTTTCTTCTGAAAATTAGTTCTGCTTAGGAGTGTACATTCGCATTTCGACAATTATTGACGCACGCAAATAAGTTAAATGTGAACAAGAAAAAAAAGAAAAACAGAATGAATGAATGAATGAATGAATGAATGAATAAATGGAAAACCATTAAATGATAGAAGATATGAGACCATAGAACAAATCGAAAAATAATAGACTGCACTTGAACGGCATGCGTGCAACATGTTCCAATAAGTCACAGTTGGTTGTTGCATAAGGAAAAACGTTCATTGACGAATTTAATGGAAGTATACTTAAAAGAATTTATTTCCATTGGTTTTCGTTTTTGTTTTTGTTGTATTAAAAATATGGAAATTATTTGACGTATATTATAAGCAATGTTGTTGCTTTTTCTTCCTCTTATCAATAGCGTCTAATTTATTTTGGTTGAGTGTAAATAAAAAAATACTTTTGTTTTGAGGATAATAATCACGCCATTTATTGTGGCCTTTATTTAAAACAATGCAACAATTAGAGAACTAAACAGAGAGATGCACTTGCCAGGAGAGCAGCTGATAAAGTCAGGGTCATTTTATGGAATGGAAAGAGCAGTTTGTTATGTCTTAGTAGGAAAAGGAAAGATAAGGAAGAAAAAAATATGCTGGAAGTAGTAACCAGTTGAAGTTGCCGTAGTCTAGTAGCTAGTGTGTTGGCTTATTACACGTAAGGACACGGTTTCAAACTCCCAGGTCAAA
This sequence comes from Sarcophaga bullata, assembly GCA_005959815.1. Classification (NCBI taxonomy): domain Eukaryota; kingdom Metazoa; phylum Arthropoda; class Insecta; order Diptera; family Sarcophagidae; genus Sarcophaga; species Sarcophaga bullata. The sequence goes on along the minus strand of QOCX01000611.1, from coordinate 76,004 downwards.
TATCAAAACGAAATATGAAAAAATATTTCTTCGGCGGCCTTCCCTCAGCAGATTCTGCCAAAAATTCTGACAGTAAATAAAATTGCCATGAAATGTTTCTCAAAAATATGTCGTTCGGGTTTCATTTAAACTGTAAGCCCAGCTACTCATGTATAAAAATAACGACACAAATGGTGTGAGAAGGTAGGTTGTAATTCTGACTGTAATTTGGTTGTAATGGACAATTATGTATGTATGTGTGGAAAGAGTAGTTTGTTATGGTAGGCGTAGCATATGGAAAGATAAGGAAGAGAAATATATCCTGGAAATAGACTCAAGGAACACTTGTGTGTATTAAGAATTATTTCAAATATCGGTTCGATGAGTAAGAAACGAATCAGCACCTATTGATAATTAAGAAAACGTTAATGATTTTCAAAGAAAGCCGCGTGAATGCTTCTTATGGATTATTACTACTGACCAGCTTATCATGGTTCATTAGGTTAACGTGATTTGGGGAGACGTTATTATTAGTATTAATTCCTCTCATAATCCTTAGAGGACATAGTACCTTAACACATTCCTTCTATCTGCGTTTGTCCAAAGCGAATCTTGTGAAAAGTAGTTTCTCCTCTCCTTCTATTTCCCCAATACTTCTGAATTGTTAATTTTTTTTATAAATTTTCTCAACTCATTCCTATGCATGAGTATTATAAGTCTGGTTTGTCAAATATTTGCAGGCTCTTCTATACTGAGCATCAGAGTGGTCTGTCAATCTTTGTTGTGTTTAGGAGAACATCTTGCATTATTATTAGTATTGTCATGAAAAGGTGCCTTAGTATTGCGACCTTATCATCTAATAAACTCTCCTAAACGTTTAGAAGGTTTACTTATAATGCTTCTTCAGCCATTTTCCTCTTCAAGTTATTTTCCAGACTCGTTGGTTTTGCTATGAATTTCTCAACTCATTTCCATGCGTTGAGTGCTATAAGATTGGTTTGTCGAAATGTGTAAGCTTGTCTATACTCACCATCTTAGTGCTCATATGTGGCAGTCCTATTGGGTTCAAGGGAATATCTTTAATTCTTATTAGTATTGTGTGAAAAGGTGCCTTAGTGCAGCGACAATACGATCTATTGGACTGGCCCTCCACCCCTCATAGGTTATCCCTATAATGTCTCTTTCAAGCAATAGCCCTGATAGTTTACCAGGATTTTGGTTGGTGTCATGCATACATAAAAGGATTGTAATACTTTTGTCAGGATTACGACCTAGTTTCTCACACCACTTATGTTGTGCGTATTTATTTTATACATGAGTAGGTGGGCGTACAGTTTAAAGTCGATTCCGAACGACAGATTTTTGAGAAACTTTCCATGACAATTTTCATTTACTCTCAGAACTTTTGCCAGAAATCTGCTGAGGGGAAGCCGCCAAAGAAATATTTTTTCATATTTTCGTTTTGATATTTGACCTGGAGTTTGGACAGTGGCCTGACGTCTAATAAGCCAACATTTACTAGACTACGGCAAGGACAACCAGAATGTATTAATGCGCCATAAATTCTAAATACACGTTTCGCTGATTCGTTTTCATCGTTGCAGGATTTACATGTTGAGTTCTAGACAATTCGTTTTTGGAATAGGCGAAGTCTTAGTCTATAGCAAGCTGTCAAGAGAGCGTTTACTAACTTCAGAAGTTTCCTGGATACCATCTCGGGCAAGTTGAAGTTTTTGCGTGATGGTGTAAGATATAAGCCAAGTTTCGCTACTATACGTAGTAACGTTGACTTTACACAAGCCTGGAATATTTTTAGCTTGGTACGACTAGATATATGTGAGCTTCTCCATACAGAGTGCAGTTGCCCGCATGCTGCTCTCGCTCTATTGAATCTGTTCTGTTCTATCTGCTTCTGCGCCGCCGTTTATTGTCATAGTACTGCCTAGATAGCAGAAACTATCGACGTACTCGACCGTTTGGCCCTGTAGCATGATGTTTTCTGTGCTAGTGTTGTTAATGGTGCTTGCCTTTTGTAATTTCCCATGAAAAATTTTGATTGTCTCAAACCCATTTGGTTTGAGATGGGTTTTTCCTGTCGGAACATGGTTTCATGAAGATCTTACATCGGATATTGGGTATGAGTCAGGATGAATATTTCCTGCTGCAAACTAGAACCTGTTAACTCTCTTTGCAGGCATCGTTGTATAGTGTTTAGCATGCATTTTTACAAAACGAACGTTTACTTTTATTCGTTTGTATAACTAAAGATCAATTAATTAAGTTATGGCATGTCAATTAATTTTCCAATTTGATAATTAATTTTTTTTTGTTGTTGTTGTCTTAATAGTTAACATTACGATGAGATATTTATTTTCATAAAAAATAAAATATTTTCGCATATTAGCTGCCATATGTTATGGCATTATGTGAATACAAATACAAATATTAGGTGGTTATCCAATTAACTTTTCAATTTCGATTTTGAACAATAAATTTCAATTGCAATTCACTGCATTTAAACTCCCATCATGAGCATAATTTAAATTCAAAATCAAATCACAATTAAGTTGGTGCGTCTAATTATTTTTTTGCTTTTCAAAATGCCTTCGCCATTTGCGAATATTTATTGGCAATATTTTCTGAAAGAAAAAAAAATACGAAACAAAAATAAAAATTGAATTGAGTTGAGTTGAGTTGAATTTAATTTGGTATAGCCGTGGGTTACACCTTCTTCGTAATCGAATGTTTTTTTTCTTTCATTCTGTTCCCAGGCAAATGCACGTACAGGTGCAAGCAGTTTTTTTTTCGTTTTTCGATTTTCGTTTTTTTTTTCTTCATTTTAATTCCATTATTAGCGTTGTTAGCCTGGTGTAACAAGCTTCTGGTCTGTACATGTAAACGTCTGACATTGATGACTGCTGCTGCTGGTATGTGCGTTCCGTTGTAGTTAATGGGGGTCAGAGCTGAAGCGACTAAGCCAATTGGCCAATGGTATGAGCTAACATACCAACTAGCCATAGTCTAGCATAAACCGTATGATGGAATTTTTCTCTCTCTCTCTCTCTCTCTCTCTGTCTCTTTTGTGGTTTTCCATGCATAAGTTACTGTAAATTTTGACGTTTACATGATTAAAATAAAAATTAAGAAATGTTTTAATGCCAAAACGCAAAATTGCCAAACAATGACAGTTGACAACGAAAATTTATGATAATTAAAAAGAAAAACAAGAAAATGCACACAAAAAAAACAAAAACTTTGTATTTGAACATCTTAAAGTGCGTTCATAGACTTTGGCTGTATTTACTGTTTGTTGTTATTACGGTGATGCGTTAACTAGGAATGCCATTATTTATGTACATATGTACGTATGTATGTATGCATGTGAATAGATTTTCTTTTTTTACGATTTCAAATTTATTGCTTTTCTTCGTTTTCAAGTCAATTATTTTTAATATTTAATAAGATTGAAAACAGTTTTGTTTTTGTTGTTGTTGTAATAAATAAAATCCAATAAATCACCTTCACCCTTACACTCACTATACTCATTCACTACTCAGTCACTCATTCACTTATGATATACGCTCACCTTAACTAGGTTACTTCTTGGTCTTTTCACAATTTAAACGTTTGTTTCGTTTCGTTTTATTTTGTTTCATTTTGATTTCAGTTTTAAGAATTTTTTTTCTCTCTCTCTCTCTTTCACATTTTTTTTTCTTCTTTGTATTTGAAATTTTTGCAGCGTTGGCCTTGAGTAGAACATAAATGGAATGGTGTTTGTTCTTAAGATGGTAATTGTTTTACAAACAAGATCTTATGGTTGTAAACAGTTTTGAAATTTGTTTCTATAAACTGAGCTGTACCATGTTTGGGGCACTGTGGAAGGAAGATGTGTAACATTGAGATGAAATAAATTGGTGATAAAAATTTAAAGAAAAAAGCTGTTAAAAGGATGCTTATAACACCCTCCAGTCAGGACTACGACCTAGCTTCTCACATCACTTATGTTGTGTGTGTTAATTTTTATGCATAAGTGACGGGCGGGACCTGCCTGTTTAAAGTCGATTCCGTACGACAGATTTTTGAGAAACTTTACACGGCAATTTTATTTACTCTCAGAGATTTTGCCAGAAGTCTGCTGAGAGTCGTCGAAGAAATAGTTTTTCATATTTTCCTTTTGATCAGGGGTTTGAACCGTGGTCTTACGCCTAGTAAGCTGTTTTCAAATTTCGTTTTGTTGTAGATGTCTAACCTGGACTTTGAACTGCGGCCTCATGTCTAATAAGCCAACATACTACCTACTAGACTTCCGCTACTTAGAGATGCAAATAATAATTTCGACCGGGTTGCAATATGTGCGATATAATATTCTCGATTTGAAGTATCAGTTATCCTTGAGACTCAGAAGGTCATAGGGCATCAACCAACCTACAGATATTTTATTTGCCGTGATCACCAGATCAATGTTCAACATCAGTCACCAGATATTACCTTAGTTTTGAAAGTAATGACTTCCCTACCAACTATACTAAGTTCAAACCTGTTTATGTCAATATTTTCTTATAAATCTCTTGGAACTTACCTCAGAAGACGTACATCATTTCCAAATGATAAGTACATGAGCTGTTTCAATCATATCGTCCACTGGTTACCGCCTCTACTAATAAAGTCGTGTACTACACGATAAATTCTAGGATCACATTAGCGCCAGCCTAGTCGCTATATTGCAATTACATGAGGGTATATTTCACTAACTACCACCTCTGCTGTGTAAAATCAAGTACTATACGATAAATTCTAGTCTTACACCAGCGACAACATCAGTTGAAGCTGACTTTTTAACATTTAACATGAAACATGAAATTAATGTGGTATTCTATACTCCTCCAGTCTTCTCCATAGACATTGATTGTTGATAAACAGAACTTCGATAAATGCCAAGTAAATATGGATGCAGGACTACTTTTACTGTGCCGATCTCATCAGGATTTCGCTGTGAATCGTAGGTAACTGTCTTGAAGTGTAGCAATAGACATGACATCGGAACTGAAGTTGCTTATTGAACTATCAGGTGGCTGTTATAATAAAAGACATTCGATTTGTCCGAATTCGATAACACATGGTGAATATGATAATGTAAAGTTTGACGCTAGTGTTTGTTTCCAATGTATAGCAAATAATTTAATTTCCCGTTACTAACCTATTTTAAAATATTTCAAAATAATGTTTGCCCATCTCTGCAATTTAAGTTCAATCAGTTGTTGTCATTTTATTTATTCTTTATTTTTCCTATTACCACAGCCATCAAGGTTACTCAATTAAAAGTGACATTTTGCAATAGATTTTTTGTTGTTTTTGTTGTTGTTGTTGTTGTTGTATGTAGAACAAAAACAAAAACAGAAAAAAAAATCATACAATTTGTGATTCTATATGTAAAAGTAATTCCTCTACACATTGTGATTACAGAGGGAAAACAATTTAAGAACCATTTTATTACCGATACCTATGATAAGGCAAAACTTGTTAAACATTTTAGAAGGCACAACATTAAGGGCCATTATTACGACTTGCCGTTAACTAAAGGGAGGATTTTAACGAGCGAATAAATTGTTTTTCAATATTATAAGGGAAGATCATCCTATCTGTGTCTCTTAATGTTAAGTAACGTCTGAACTTGCCATATTATTTCCAATATGGCAACTTCAAATAACAACAAAATGAGAAAAGGCAACAAAAAAGCTCGTTGTCGCCACTGCGTTTAAAAAAACTTATTGAATTGAGCAATGTTATCGACCTAGCTCCGGCACTACCATATTTTTGAAAAAGTTTATTTTATCTGTAAGTTGTAATAACGAAAATAAGTTAAAGGTGACTTTAGAGTATACTTTAGCTAAAGTTACCTTTTACAAAACCCAACTTTAACGGCAAGTTATAATAATGGACATAAAGGTTAACTGTTCCAGTTTTTATTTCTATTTTCGGAAGTTATAGACCTTTCGAGAGTGGCAGTGTTGAAATATTCGACCGCATTGTTAAGCTTATGAAATTTGAGCTACGGAGCTTATTGGAATATGTATAGTTTTTGCAACGCAATCGATTTCTAGTCAAATTACATATTTTAAAAGTTCAGATGTAATCCCCAAACAGTTGTAGAAATAATTTTTGTTCACTCTGTATGTGAAAACTACAGAATATTGTTCTTGAACACATACTTGGTAGGCAAATGTATTGCTTCATTTACTAAAAAGAATTAAATTTTTAGAATTCTAAAAATCCGTTGATTTAGATCGAAGTCCTAAGGAGTTACGTCAGGAAGAATCCAATGTCAAGAGGAATCCTCCAAGAGGAGTACACAAAAAGTGCAGTTGAAGACTATTATGAGCGTGGAAAAAATTGTTGATTGGTTGATTTAGATAGTCATCTATGATCCGAAAGCTCCAAAAAGTATTATTGGATACCATTTTAAGAATTTACATCATCTAAGCAGCAAAAAGAGCAAAAAGTTTTGTTCAACTTTATTTATTTCGTCAGGTACATACATGGTATCTCGGCGATGTTATGAAAGAACCAATCGTAAGGGGCTGATTAGTATCAGTGGACAACAGCCGCTTTCTCCTTAATATCATACCACCTACGATAGAGGTCATTAAACTGTAGTGCAATCATCAGGAATAATCTTTAATAGGCTAGGACGCGAGAAGTACAGTCATAAGTCTGGATATTTTCTTTCTGTCGTCAGTTAGGGTTGCTGGTAGGGATAGTTAAATCTTCAGATTCTGCAGAAATTACCTTAATTTGCATTTATTAAGAAATTGTTTAAAATACCACTTGCCTTATGGGTAACAAGGCTTGAAAGCGATCACACAACTCAGCTTTATCTCTGACTAAGTTTATATTCCTTTCCAATCCATTGAAATATATAAAAGAAAATTTCATTCTTTCAAGCTTCTGCTTAGATATTCTGCACAAAACATTGTTTTTTTTTTACTGAGAATTGTTCTAAATTTCTGCTGTGCATTCGTTTTAATACCATTTCGTACAAGAAGTGATTGAGGTTAAGTTGAATTGTTGTTCATAATTTAAAAATAAAGAAAAAAAAAAAACAACAAAAAAGAAACGGGGGAAAAAAATGGCGTTGACAATTTGGTACTAAAATTAAAGAACAAAAACATTTCAAATTAAAGTCACGTATTCCTATGTGGGTTTTCATTTCAAAAAAAATAATTCCATGTACTCGTGGGTACTTGAAGTCAACTTTAACTTCAATTTTTTTTTCTCTCTGGTTTTTAATCTTAAGCAATTTTAACTATGAAGTGAGTGATTTTATGTTGGTTAATCGTTTAATTGAAAAAAAATTTAAACTGAAACATTTTTTTTTCAATTTAAACAATTTAATTGTGGGTAATTTGCCGGATGTTGGGCAAAAAAACAAAAAAAAAAAACAAAAAAAAAAGACTTAAATTGCCCTTATTTTTAGAAAAAATTTCAAAAGAAATAACCTAAAAAGGTGATTAATCATGAAAAATTTCGCTTTTTTTTAATCGATTATTTACTAGGAACTAAATTTAATTTTAAAAATATTAATTTTAAATAAGTTCACGGATTTAGGGATTATTTTTTTAATTTGCTTTAGCATGAAAATAGTTTGTAAATCAAAAGACTTAAGACACAAGCGCATACTGGAAGTTCGTAAAAGTAACACCACACACAATATGTGTGGTATGAGGTAAGTATGTCTGAGAAATGTATGTATATTCTATATGTGGCACTATGCACTGGTGGGCATACCTGCGTTGTGGATAACATGATGTAAATCCAAGTTATTGGTTTCCCTAAGCAGTTATAGAGAACGATCGGTTGTATGTGCCACACCAGTTAAATAATAAATTTATAGACCTAATTGCAGTTGAAAGGCTGCAAAATCATTTCTAAAATCGATGCTAAATAGAAATCCAATATGAATTCCTTGTGAAATTTAACAACAACAGAAAGGAGTTTGATGGACATTGAAGGATGCAACTTGCAAAGATTAGCTTCAAACTTATATCTTCAAACCGTTTAAAGAGAGCTATCGCTCACATGAAGCCAACTTAGCTTAACAGTAGGAAATTGTGATCACTGAGGAAAATAAAAACTTTTTGCTAGAAGCTTAGAAGCTTTATTAGGACGTTCTTATACTTAAGGGTGCAATATAAGACTTCTTTCGGTCGTAAACCTAATACAATTTGACATAAAGAAGTAGCTCTTTCAAGGTACCATTATAAGGGTTTATGCACGATATTTCATTGAAGGTAACAACAAAGTCAATGAAGTTGCCAGGGCTGGTATAAGAGTGAATTCATTTGAATTCATACGTGAGGTTGGCATTTTTCCTTACAAGGTCTTTTGCAGATTGGTCAAGCAGATGCAAGGAGAAAGATGGTATAGCAGATCTACTTTCTGAGACATCAAGATGATGAAGACAATTTGGGCATTAGAAGCCTTCAGTCAGGATTACGATCTAGTTTCTCACATTACTCATGTTGTGTGTTGTAATTTGATACATGAGTAGCGGGAGCTACAGTTTAAAGTCAGATTTTTTGTGAACCTTTTCACGGCAATTTTAATTTTTACTCCCAGAGTTTTTGCCAGTAATCTGCTGAATAAGTGGTCGAAGAAATATTATCTAAGATTTCGTTTTGCTGGAGATCTCTAACCTGGGTTTTGAACCGGGGCCTCATGTCACATAACCCAGCACCCTACTTACTAGACTACGGCGAGTTGGATGTCAACATAGTTAACAAAATTTACGTTAAATCTCAGCAGAGGCCACCTTAGTAACCTCATAGCATAACGGAAGCAACTGTAACAATGAGGAAAAAGAGGAGACTGAAAAACATCTACACCGCCATTGTTCTGCACTTAAGAGTCTAAGAAGAGTAGTTGGTTGAAAGCCGTGTTTAGCTTTCAGATCAAAATCTTAAACAAAAATCTTAAAGCCTAAGCCATTTCCGGCTTTCATAATATTATTGCCGCGCATATCTGCAAGGGAAAAGAAATTATTTTCCACACAATTTTTTTTGAGAGGAGAAATATTTGATTGAATTAAAAAATGCGGTCATATTTACAAATAGCCGTTCAAATACAGCTTAAAGATTAATTAGAATTTTTGTTTACATATTTAGTTACGAGTTCAGTTCACATTCAGCAAAAAAAAAAAAAATTAAAAAATTAAAAAAAAAATAAAAAAATTTTTAAAAAATTAAAAAAAAATTATAAAACGAACATCGAGAGAGAGAGAGAGAGAGGGAGAGAAAAAAACCAGAAATGTAATTAATGAAAATTGAACAGAATGTAGGACGTAGAGGCAAAAAAAAACTAAAAAAAAATACAAAAACGTACGTCGGAACGACCACCCATAGAAGTTGCATGTGCGCTGCCATCAAAGCAGCCACAAGCAACACTTTGAACCAGCAATAACAGCAACAACAATAATAGGAACATTTCAAATGATCTTCGAAAAAGCATTAAATAAATATAAAAATACGAGTGTTTGTTTGTTTGTACTCATGTACAGATACGACTATTATTTCTATTATTATTATTGGTGTTGTTATTGTTGTTGTTGTTTGAAAAACAGCTAAATAAAAAGGTTAAAACACCTCGCAATTTTCAAAAAAACAAGAGGAAAAAAGCATTGAAAATAGTTTTAAAGAAAGGCCACCGCCATAAAGTGGAAAACAAAATGTCTCAAGTCTCCCAAGTGGTAGGTAGGTTGCTTGATTGTTTCGTAGCTGGTTGGTGTTATTCAAAGGAAAACAACACGAACAACAACAACAAAAATAGAGAAACAAACAATTCTATTCATCTAATTGTATTAAGGAATTTTGACTGTGTTAAAACCATTAGATATTGTATGGCAATTGGTATTTGTCAGACCCAAATACCCACATCCATTGGGTATCCGTTTGCCGTTTGGCGTTTGGCGTTTTCTACTAAACCACTAAATGGCTGTCTTTGTTTGTCTATCTGACGTACCAGCAGCCTTCGGATGGCAGCATAATTGTTATTTCGTTGCATTTCTTTGTTTTTATTACAAAAAAATTTTTTTTTTCATTTTTTGTTATTTGCAAACAATTTTTTTTTTCTTTTTTTCGTGTGTGTGTGTTTGTTTGTTTGTTATTGTGTTGGTATTTATTTGTAGTATTTTATTTTCTCGCTGGCATTTAACATGAAAACGCATTAAATTCTTATTTGTTATGTGGCAACACGTTTGGTAAATGATATGGTGTGGCCAGAATATCGTAGACACCATTTCGCCCAATGTACACACACATTTGGCTTTGCCTTGTTGCTTAAAGCTGGGAATTTTAAGCGCTGAAACAGCCATCAGCCAACAAGATCCATCGTTGGCGCAGGCGTAAAAAAACATAAAAAGAAAAAATTTCTTATTTTTTTATTGTTTTTTTTTGGTAGTAAATAAATAACAAGAGAGAAAATGATAAACGTTCGGTCATGGCGAATTTAAAATACTCACCATTAATAATGCGGTATGCCAAAAATATGCTTCAAGTAAAGGTTTTTTTTTTTTTTTTTTTATTTGGAATACTGAAATGCATAAACATGCTCTATGATTTACGTTGACTGGTGAAAATTTATCAAGAAAAGCAAAATAAATAGGCCACCAATAGATAAATATTTAAAGAAGCCTTCATTGATGGCAACAAAGCATTTCTGTGATACCCTAGACTTGTACTTAACAGCCAGTCATAGTTTCTCTCTATAAAGCTGAAAACTTGCAAAATATGCACTTGGTTCCATCCAAAGAGTGCTGGAAATCTTTACTAACGGCCTTTATTGGGAAATTTCTTTGTCATCATAAAATATGGTAAAATGCTGCAACCTTCCTTGCCATAGGAGTTGTAACCTGCTCTTCTTGGCTTGGTGACTGATCCAGATATGAAAATCAATTTTTTTGAACGATCAACACTTAGTGGATTCATCATAAAATATGGTAGAATGCTCCAACCTTCCTTGCCATAGGAGTTGGTAACCTGCTATTCCTTAGCTAAGTGATCGATTTCAAATTCAATTTTTTTGAACGACCAACACTTAGGGGATTCATCATAAAATTGGCAAAATATTTCAACGTCCTTTGCCATAGAGTTGTAGTCGAAATCAGATAGAGTCACATAGATATATCAAGAAAAGCAAAATAAATAGGCCACCAATAGATAAATATTTAAAGAAGCCTTCATTGATGGCAACAAAGCATTTCTGTGATACCCTAGACTTGTACTTAACAGCCAGTCATAGTTTCTCTCTATAAAGCTGAAAACTTGCAAAATATGCACTTGGTTCCATCCAAAGAGTGCTGGAAATCTTTACTAAACGGCCTTTATTGGGAAATTTCTTTGTCATCATAAAATATGGTAAAATGCTGCAACCTTCCTTGCCATAGGAGTTGTAACCTGCTCTTCTTGCTTGGTGACTGATCCAGATATGAAAATCAATTTTTTTGAACGATCAACACTTAGTGATTCATCATAAAATATGTAGAATGCTCCAACCTTCCTTGCCATAGGAGTTGGTAACCTGCTATTCCTTAGCTAAGTGATCGATTTCAAATTCAATTTTTTTGAACGACCAACACTTAGGGGATTCATCATAAAATTGGCAAAATATTTCAACGTCCTTTGCCATAGAGTTGTAGTCGAAATCAGATAGAGTCACATAGATATATTTTTTTGTGCGACCAGCACATAGGGGATGACCCCTGGTCATGCAGTTTATTGTGTTGGAACTAGGAATATGAGTTGGTGGAAGATGGAAGGGGGGAGTAGTGTTTGTAGACATTCGATTTGAACATCTTTACATTGTAAGCGATAGGAAAGATCTCTATAGGAAGGGCGTTCCACCATATGGATAGTCCAGCATAATAACGAATTTCGTTTGTAAGTCAATGTGTGATCCACTAGCCAATCGGCAACTAATGGATGTGCTTTGCTAGAAAAGACGAGTGTTACGTACGAATATCTGGTTCTCGGTAGAAGTCCCTTTATTTCACTAAGCAAAATCCGTTGTAGTAGCAATAGAACATTGAAACACAAGCTATTCTGCGGCGGTAGTTTAATGAATCAAAAGAGTGTTAAACCCGACCGGCACTAATAAGCGCCTTTGCCCTCTTTATATGCATTCGATATCAAGAAAAGCAAAATAAATAGGCCACCAATAGATAAATATTTAAAGAAGCCTTCATTGATGGCAACAAAGCATTTCTGTGATACCCTAGACTTGTACTTAACAGCCAGTCATAGTTTCTCTCTATAAAGCTGAAAACTTGCAAAATATGCACTTGGTTCCATCCAAAGAGTGCTGGAAATCTTTACTAAACGGCCTTTATTGGGAAATTTCTTTGTCATCATAAAATATGGTAAAATGCTGCAACCTTCCTTGCCATAGGAGTTGTAACCTGCTCTTCTTGCTTGGTGACTGATCCAGATATGAAAATCAATTTTTTTGAACGATCAACACTTAGTGATTCATCATAAAATATGTAGAATGCTCCAACCTTCCTTGCCATAGGAGTTGGTAACCTGCTATTCCTTAGCTAAGTGATCGATTTCAAATTCAATTTTTTTGAACGACCAACACTTAGGGGATTCATCATAAAATTGGCAAAATATTTCAACGTCCTTTGCCATAGAGTTGTAGTCGAAATCAGATAGAGTCACATAGATATATTTTTTTGTGCGACCAGCACATAGGGGATGACCCCTGGTCATGCAGTTTATTGTGTTGGAACTAGGAATATGAGTTGTGGAAGATGGAAGGGGGGAGTAGTGTTTGTAGACATTCGATTTGAACATCTTTACATTGTAAGCGATAGGAAAGATCTCTATAGGAAGGGCGTTCCACCATATGGATAGTCCAGCATAATAACGAATTTCGTTTGTAAGTCAATGTGTGATCCACTAGCCAATCGGCAACTAATGGATGTGCTTTGCTAGAAAAGACGAGTGTTACGTACGAATATCTGGTTCTCGTAGAAGTCCCTTTATTTCACTAAGCAAAATCCGTTGTAGTAGCAATAGAACATTGAAACACAAGCTATTCTGCGGCGGTAGTTTAATGAATCAAAAGAGTGTTAAACCCGACCGGCACTAATAAGCGCCTTTGCCCTCTTTATATGCATTCGAGAAACCTTAAAATAGACTAAATGGCAGCGGGCCCACACATGAGAGTTGTGTTCTAATCTTTGGATTATTGGATCTTTGGATATACAGACATAACTATCAAGAAAAGCAAAATAAATAGGCCACCAATAGATAAATATTTAAAGAAGCCTTCATTGATGGCAACAAAGCATTTCTGTGATACCCTAGACTTGTACTTAACAGCCAGTCATAGTTTCTCTCTATAAAGCTGAAAACTTGCAAAATATGCACTTGGTTCCATCCAAAGAGTGCTGGAAATCTTTACTAAACGGCCTTTATTGGGAAATTTCTTTGTCATCATAAAATATGGTAAAATGCTGCAACCTTCCTTGCCATAGGAGTTGTAACCTGCTCTTCTTGCTTGGTGACTGATCCAGATATGAAAATCAATTTTTTTGAACGATCAACACTTAGGTGATTCATCATAAAATATGTAGAATGCTCCAACCTTCCTTGCCATAGGAGTTGGTAACCTGCTATTCCTTAGCTAAGTGATCGATTTCAAATTCAATTTTTTTGAACGACCAACACTTAGGGGATTCATCAAAAATTGGCAAAATATTTCAACGTCCTTTGCCATAGAGTTGTAGTCGAAATCAGATAGAGTCACATAGATATATTTTTTTGTGCGACCAGCACATAGGGGATGACCCCTGGTCATGCAGTTTATTGTGTTGGAACTAGGAATATGAGTTGTGGAAGATGGAAGGGGGGAGTAGTGTTTGTAGACATTCGATTTGAACATCTTTACATTGTAAGCGATAGGAAAGATCTCTATAGGAAGGGCGTTCCACCATATGGATAGTCCAGCTATAATAACGAATTTCGTTTGTAAGTCAATGTGTGATCCACTAGCCAATCGGCAACTAATGGATGTGCTTTGCTAGAAAAGACGAGTGTTACGTACGAATATCTGGTTCTCGTAGAAGTCCCTTTATTTCACTAAGCAAAATCCGTTGTAGTAGCAATAGAACATTGAAACACAAGCTATTCTGCGGCGGTAGTTTAATGAATCAAAAGAGTGTTAAACCCGACCGGCACTAATAAGCGCCTTTGCCCTCTTTATATGCATTCGAGAAACCTTAAAATAGACTAAATGGCAGCGGCCCACACATGAGAGTTGTGTTCTAATCTTTGGATTATTGGATCTTTGGATATACAGACATACATACATACATACATACATACATACATACATACATACAACATACGTACATACATACATACATACATACATACATACATACTACACAAACAAAATACATACATAGTTGGTCATTACAACCCATTAGCCAGGATTATGACCTAGCTTCTCACATCACTAATGGCGTATGAATTAATTTTATACATGAGTGGTGGGACCTACAGTTAAAAGATGAGTATGAACGACAGTTTTTTGAGAAACTTTTCATGGCAATTTTAATTACTCTTAGAGGATATTTTTTGCCAAAAGACTGCTGAGAATATTTTTTCATATTCTGTTTTAGTTGGAGATGTTAGACCTGAGGTTTGAACCTAAGCTTACACGTGTAGTAAGCCAACACACTACCTTCTAGACTACGAATACCACTTGGTCGGATATTAGTGGGGTAAATAGTAAGGGAATTAGATGAAATGAAGTGATTCTTACACAATCTTAAAGAATCACTGCACTTAAATGCTTCTTTCGACATTTACACGAACATGGCATTGAATTTTCATGCCCAAAACATTACGAGTTTCTGATTTCCTAATGTTTATACGTTTCATAGCGAGTGCTGATGTAATATTATTGCTGCGCTTGTATCAATAAACAACATTAGGTCCTTCGCGCATTAAAGATTATTATTGGAAAACAGCGTTTTCATTTTTCTCCTTCAGTTAAATTGAAATAACCCGTGTTGAAATTTGCCTTTGCCGTTTGGCTCATTACTTTTAAGGATTACATACCAAAGGAAGGCCTAAATATATTGAATTTATTTGGAAAATTCCAAAAAAAAAGAAAGAAACAAATCGAACAAAATTTATTAGAATTTATTGAGGCGAAATACTTGGATACAAACTTGCAAACTAAATTACACACGAGACTTAAGTAGAACTGCTTGTTTGTTAACGCTTTTAAAAATTTCAAGACAACAGAAGTTCCCAAAATGATGTGAAAACTTGGAATATTTTTTATAAATTATATGAACAGTTTAGCAACTATTGGGAACAGCTGCCTAACAACATGTTCAAAACCATATGAAGGCGTTAGAGAAACAAAACAGTTCAATTTGAAAATTAAAAAAAAGGGGAAAAATACTTTGGGGGCTGCTAGGCAGTCAAACGGAATTAAATGAATAATTTGAAGTCAATTATTTAACGTCATCTTATAAGAGAGTGCGATATGAAAATGTGTAGCTGCAAGTTATAAGAAATTTTTTTTTTTTTTTTTTTTTTTTTTTTGAAAAACATGCAATTACGTTAACGTAACGTCCATATATAGCATGTAAGCGCGTAACCAGAGAAGCATATTCAAATACGGATAAAATACCATGGTTTTCAAGCGATAATGGCATTTGACAAAAACAAAACAATTAAACTAAGTAGACTTTCGCGTTACTTAAGTTAAATGCAAACAAAAAAATATTTTTCAGCTGGAGGACAAACATATTTGAATGACAAAATTTTCCTTTAACAAAGCTTTTGTATTTCTTATTACATTCGAGACAAAAAGATTTACAATTTCAAAGGTGAAATCGAAAATTATAGGTTTCGATTGCTTGGCCAGTATCAATATCGAGAGATAGATTTGCCGCCCTAACTTAAAGTAAATTTAAGTAAATGAAATGGCCTCTGGCTAAACGTACGCCAAACTGTTGACCTCTTTACATTACAAATGGCTACTGTCCATAGCCAAGCAAACACATGCCGGACTTTTAAAAACCATTTACAGATTTGTTGAAGGCTTTTTTTCTTTTATCTGCAAA
Organism: Sarcophaga bullata; assembly: GCA_005959815.1. Lineage (NCBI taxonomy): Eukaryota > Metazoa > Arthropoda > Insecta > Diptera > Sarcophagidae > Sarcophaga > Sarcophaga bullata. Next base: position 59,884 of record QOCX01000611.1, on the reverse strand, counting down.
CAAAAATAAGACAGGAAAACTTGTAGAAAAAAAAATTAGAAAATTTAATGCCATAGGCAATTAGCCACCCAAAAAATGAATGCTGAATGACGTTGCAATGAAAAAATGCTTTTGAGTGGCAAGCGTCCGTTTTGATACTACCGCGCTTTAACACCAACCAGTACAATAACAAATAGTTCCCTTTACTTTAATGGCCACCAACAATTTGTAACGGTTCATTTTGAAAATAATCAACAAAAAAAAAAAAAAACCTCAAATAAACTATCTTAGAGGTCCAAACTAATAAAGAAGAAAAAAAGCAAAAAAAAAATTATTAAAATAAAAACAAATTATTATTATTACACTGCAAATGTACGTTGTACTCAACTGACAGTATCAGCTTAAGACAGACAACTCTGTACGAAAAAAAAAAACGAAAAAATACTGCCAAATCTGAAACTAAATTTAAGCCTTTTTGTAAATCGCCAAGAACAACAACAACAACAAGCTATATTTCCTATTTTAAGCACGTGCCACATGAATTAAATTGATTTTTAGCCAGTAGGTGGAAAAAAAAAATTCGAAAATCAAAAACAAAAAAAAAAACTCAAACAAAATGTATCGATAAAAAATGTACGAAAGAAACGGTCCACAATTCAATAAATTTTTTTTTTTTTTTTAATAAATGAAATTTTATCTCTGGCTGTCCCTTCTAAAATTTTGTAACTCATTCCATTGACTTAAAAAGCAATTCTTATTGATTGCTTCTAATATGTTTAGAATACGATCTCATTTTACTTTTTAATGAAATTAAAAACTTTTCTAATTTTTAAATTCACTTCGTTTTGAAATCGGTTTCATGAGACTGTTTAAAATGATGTAGAAGGTAACAATAGGTCGTGAAAACCCCTGTGTAATGTATGCGCCCTCAATCAAAACTACAGAACTTAATTCCCATTAATGAGCAACTAGCATACAAGTGACACTACCACTCGAACAATCAGAGGATGCAACAACCTTAAGGCAGAATTAGTCAAACGTTTACACAACGTAACAGCATACGCAAATTCCATTACGGTTGGGTAATCTTTCTCACTACCACCACTTTCACACTGAGTGCTCCGATGGCCTTGTTGCTAGTGTACTAAGTGCAAAGAACACCAAAGATTCTGGATATTAGTGATTATCTGATTGTTTGCTTGGCATTGTATGTGATTACTCATAATAGAAAAAAGAAAAAAGTGATAAAGGTGACCACATGAATTAACTGGTCATTACATAAAATTTTGTCGCACAATACCCCCCTACCCACTGTTCCCCTTCTCCTTTAAACTATCTTTTCTGTATTCCAACACAAGGGTCATCTCCTTAGTGTTACTCTAAAAAATGCTAGAAACCAACATAAATTTCATAAACGTTCGGCTAATTATACCTTTAGCGCCATAAAAGGGGTAACCTCACTCAAATACTGAAGAGAGAACATGTATCGATCAAGTGAACTTGTGAATCATTATTCCTGAACAGAAGGTGGAAGAAGTCGCCGTAGTATAGAAGGTAGTGTGTCGGCTTATTAGACAAAAGGCCAGGGTTCGAATGCCCGGTCAGGCATAAAAAAACGAAATATTGAAAAAATATCTCTTAGGCGGCTTCCGCTCAGCAGATTTCTGGCAAAAACTCTGAGAGTAAATAAAATTGCCATTAAAATTTTCTCAAAAATCTATCGTTCGGAGTCGACTTTAAACTGTAGGTCCCGCCACTCATGTATAAAATTAACACACACAACATAAGTGGTGTGAGAAGCTAAGCCGTAATCCTGACTGAAGGGTTGTAATGGCCAATTATGTATGTATGTATGAAGGGGGGAATAATAGTGAACACAGTTGTATTTATGCTTCACACATTGATACCAAAAAAGTTTTTGGTACGCTGTAACATCACATCGCCATATGAAGGAGATTACAATGCAAATTTGTTTCGAGGAAGATGGAGAGACCGATTAAAAATGTTTAACGGGGTTTAAATAACCGATACGAATGATAGATAATTGAAACATAATCCCCGAAATTCTCAAAAGTTGCTTAACAAAGTTACGCTATAATGCGGGCAGCAGAAAATATTCTAGGGCATCAAGTCAATCCGGAAGATTTTGATTATGCAGATGACATTTGTTTGCTTGCACACGGAAATTGAGTTCAAGTAGAACGAAACTATAATATTTGCGGCATAAATACATTATCGCCGTGGCCGAGTGGTAGTATGTTAGCTTTTTAAACGTGATAACTCGATTCGAAGCCCAGTTTAGATATCAAAACGAAAATATGAGAGAATATTTCTTCGACGACTGCCTCTCAGCAGATTTCTGGCAAAATCTCTGAGAGTGAAATATAATTGCCATGAAAAGGTTATCAAAAAATCTGTGGTTCGGAATCAGCTTAAAACTGTAGGTCCCACGACACTCATGTATAAAAATTAACACACACAACATCAGTGGTGTGATAAGCAAGGTTGTAGTCCTGACTAAATGGTTGTAATAACTAACTATGTTATGTGTGTGTAAATGCATTGTAAAGGTCCATCGTCGTCAGATCCTTTAAATCAATAATAAATGCTGCTGGTAGGGACAAGTGTACTTTCACTCTAAGAAGCCAATAAACCTATTGAAAGCATAAGAAAATATTTCCAATTTAAGAAGAATTTTTTCTTTTTATATTTTCATACGTACACATATCTGTATGCGACTTAATGATCCGTTAGCTTTTGTTATTAAAATTTAATTTTTTCTCATAAAAATGTTGTTAAAAAAAGGAAAATAATAGAATTACGATGGCAGGCAAATTTAGCCATACCAACTAAAGGTGCCACATTCTTTTCTCCACCTGCAGCATATATTGCCTCTAAGAAAAGTCTGCCACGATCATTGGCAATCCTTAATGTTAATTTTTTATCTTTTCCTAAAATAAAAAAAAAAAAACGATTTCCAATAAAAATAATAAAAAAATAAAAAAAAAATTAATAAAGACTCATCATTTAAATTAATTCCAAATGGAAAATTATAATGAAATTTTAAGATTTTTTATCTGCATTTTAAAAAAAATAAAATTGTCATTAAATCGATTCACTAAACATATGAATGTACTTAGCAAGTAATTTTTAATACATTTATATATGCACATACAGTTAAAAACTTATTTATAAAAATATTTTTAATTTGTTTTTTATTTTTTTTTAAAGAAAATTTTCTTAATTTTACGACACCTTAGTTATTGTCGATGGTACGGAATCGAAATAAGATAATAACAGCTGTTTGCGATTCGCATGCAAATATGTTGAGACAAAATCGTCAGCTGTAGCAGTTATTTGCAGTCCGCCGATAATTGAAAGCCAACCTACGCATATTTTTTTCTCTTTCTTAATACTTAAGCAGTTTGGGTAGATTTTCAACGTATTTATCAGTTCTTGATTTCCATATGCTTACAACGTTTTAATACTTTTAACAGTGAATTGTTTGTTCGTTTGTTCGATATCTTGCTACCTACTGTAGTTGTTGTTACAATGGTGTATGAAACTGATGTAAGAAAAATAAATAAATTTGAATAAATTCTTAAGTTAACTGTAAATAAAATTAATTTTTTCATTTTGCAAAAAAAAAAAAAAAATTTCATAAATTTTACAAAGAAGTTCTTAAGCGATTAGTTTTAATAGGCAGAACAAAATAGAAGAGCATCAGTGGTGGATTGGTTCCACCGAAAATGATTTTTTAGAGGGATTATGAAACCTCTTTTCCCTTTCATTTCTTTAAGGAGCTTCCTTATCTCTTGTTCTTTCATTGATCAAATTTTTCCAGCTAGTACTGATCTGCTGTAACAGTTTCTAGAATTATAGTGTTGCCATCAGTCGATAGGTCTTATACATGTAGTGTTTTGTGATGGAAATAGAAAATAGGTGAGTAGTATGTACGAAAATGGACACTGGATTTGAATCTTTCTATGTGTTGAGCAATAGGCGCAAGTCGCCGCAGTCTAGTAGGTAGTGTGTTGGTTTATTAGACATAAGCCCACGGTTCAAAACCCAGACATCAAAACGCAATATAAAAAACAATATTTCTACGGTGACTTCCTCTCAGCAGATTTCAGGCAATAATCCTGAGAGTAAAAATAAAAATTGCCATGAAAAGTTTCTCAAAAATCAATCGTTTGGAGTCTCCTTTGAACTATAGGTCCCGACACTCATGTATAAAATTAACAATCACAACATAAGTGCTGTGAGAAGCTAGATCGTAAACCTGACTGAATGGGTTGCAATAACCAATTATGTATGTGTAGATATGTGAGCTATAGGAACAACTTCTTCAGAAAAGACATTTCTTGTGCGATCCATTAAATAATCGATCTCGATAAAAACGATTTAAACGAGCACAATCCGTTGTAGTAGTTGCAGAACATTTAAACCGAAGCCATATTGAATCACTAGCGTTGAATAGCCATTCACTGAATTATGTCGAGAATTTTGAAAATATACTTCTAGACATCGGCCCACACAGTAACTGTATTCCGTTTTCAGTTGGTTATAAACGGTGTAAATAGTATGGAGAACAGATGGAGTGAAGTATACTTATATCGTTGTATGAAACCACAGCATCAGCGAAATATGCTGCTTCCATCGAAATTTGTAAACGCAGCACGCCATTTGGAAACTGTCTACTGCAGATCGAATGCTAAGAAAGATGCCGTAGTCTCGTGGATAGTGTGTTGGACGTGAGGTCACACATCAAACCGAAAATATGAAAAAATATTTCTACAGTGACTTCCTCTCAGCAGATTTATGGTAAAAATTCTGAGAGGAAAATAAAATTGCCTTGAAAAGTTTGTGACAAAAATCTGTCGTACGGAATCGACTTTAAACTGTGGGCCCCACCACTCATGTATAAAAAAATTAACACACACAACATCAGTGGTATGAAAAGCTAGTTTGTAATCCTGTCTATAGGGTTGCAATGACAAATTATGTGTGTATGTATGTATGTTTTTTGCCTTTGGATGACAGATGCCTGTTGACTGGGACAATGTTGCCTTTTCCAAAAAAGTCATGAATTTCTCATTGCTGCTAAGGCCGGTTTCAGCTGTTATATGCTAAATTTAATATGTAACTTTATTTTAGTGGCTTCCTTAATAATTTAATGACTATACTGTCTTAGATCTTCTGCTTGCAGCCAGTAAGCATAGGCATTAGCTGCTTTACATTGCTTAAAGTGTAGTTACATACTGAGTCTGTAGTCGGTGTCCACGATTTGATCTTAAACTGTAGACGCCATATCTATGCTAGTAAAATGGGTATTACACAAGCGAAATTCGCTATCCAGCCAAGTTATATTAAAATATTTGATATTGATCAGCCTGGGTTTGCAATCATGAATTTTGTATTATTTGTACGAGATTGTAGGCTTGTCATAAGGTTGCCGTTTAACGGTTACCGCAAAACATACGTCGATTCCTTTTTTTTTACTATTCGGGAACCATTCTAGAACTTTTTGTAGAAGATACCTTGTCTACAACAAACAGCAGTTTTTATGCAGGTATAGTAGTCAGCTCCAGTTAATTTAGTCCTTTTTAGAGGACTACTTTGCATTGGATTAGTTGTAGTTGTAGTAGTAAAAACATACATAGGAATAATTTATATAATATAGCATTGGTTGTAAAGCATTGCATTGTAAGGTACTACGGTCTTTGCCAAAGTGGTAAATGAATACTAAACGAAGATCATGTACATACATACATACATACATAATTGGCCATTACAACCCTTCAGTCAGGATTACGGCCTGGCTCACCACTTATGTTGTGTGTGTTAATTTTATACATGAGTGGCGGGACCTACAGTTAAAGTCGACTCCGAACGACAGATTTTTGAGAAACTTTTCATGGCAATTTTATTTACTCTCAGAGTTTTTGCCAGAAATCTGCTGAGAGGAAGCCGCCGAAGAAATATTTTTTCAATTTCGTTTTTGATGTCTGACCGGGGATACGAACCCTGGCCTTTCGTCTAATAAGCCAACACACTACCCACTAGACCACGGCGGCTTCAATTCATGTGGCTTTTAAAATTTTATTGTGTGATTTTTATTATCATGTTTGGATGCAAGTAACTAATTAAAGCAGCTTAAACTGTGCCATTTAATACGATCCATACAATCCATTTAATCTCATCTTTTAAATGCAAAAACCAAAAGATGAAACTTATCTGCATGCTCTTAAGTTTCAGGTCAATCGGTGTTGTTTAAATTTAATTTTATCACAACTTCATCAGTTATTTTTGAATTTTATTTCATTAAAACTCATCAATAAATGATCAAAACATTATTTTCATGCTTTTAAAAATTAAACTTTACTTTATTAATTGTTTTCTTTACATTACTTTACGTTTTTAATACTCTGTTCGATGATCATGCCGCACACATATTTATGATTCTGTTTTTTTGTTTTTTGTTTTTTTTGTTTTTTTGTTTTTGTTTTTGTTTTTGCTTTTTTTAAATATACGTTAACTATTGTAAGATTGATAGAAACGGATCATAATAATTATGAGAATAATAAATGTTGTAATAATTTTAATGCATCGTAAATTATAATGAAATTAAATTACAAAATAAGCCATAAAATTTTTATAGGCACTCTACAGGTTGACAAACAAATTTTATTGCCAATAAATTTGCTTTTTTGTATTATAAAAGCAAATATAAAAAAGAAATCGTAAATACTGGCCATAAAAAAAAGTAACGATTTCGGTAAAATAGCAAAACATGTTAAAAAAAAAAATTAAAATAGTATTTGAATACGTACATAATATGTACGTACATATGTACGTATGTATATGAAGTGACTAAATGATGTAGAAAATACACCAGGTGATGCCAATGTATTGTGATAATGTGAATAGTACTCGTATGTTGTAACATTGGCATCAATGGGCATCATTAGGCAACTGTAATGAGTTGTTAACATTTGTTGGCAATAAACAATGTGACGATTTTTTTTTATTATATTTTATTAACAGTCAATACATGTTAATGACTATCTTAAGACAATGAAAGTGTTCCAGGACAAAGTGCAAACCACTCATGACTTACTGCCGATATTATGCTGTGGATTGTATAGGTATC